>CM053409.1:2214016-2230600 GCA_028644305.1 Xerus rutilus | reverse complement strand
TACCAATGTCTTGCTTGAAAGAGGGAAAACAAATGAGCAAATCCCATCTAACCTGGCTTGGTCCTTTGCAGAGTGGTTTCTGTAATCCATCTACCACATTCACCCGGTTTTCTGCCAGGTTTGTGAGAGCCTCCGCAGCATTTTGAGCTCCTGGTGGTAGCACTCCGGCTTTCCTTGGTGACATCCTCAAGGCTCAGGGATCACCATCATTTACGGCATGACAGATGGTTTTTATCTAGTCACTTTACTTTCCTACAAAAAAGAAAGGACAGTCCTTCAGAGGACCACAGCAGCCTCGACACAGCGTAACTGGAAAGGCAGGAGTCCACTGGTAGGTCCATTGGAATCCCTCGGGGCACTTTGTCAAACTCTCTCATTTCTCAACTTGGCCAACTGAAGAGCAGGGAGGCACGCCCAGGCCACGGTGGTACAGCCAGGACAGGGCTTGGGCTCCGGGCATCTACTCCCTGCCTGTCCTACGGCAGCTGGGGCCCCAGTGTGTGGCATGTCTGCAATGATCCTCTTAAATGTGCTGACAAGAATACCAGAAAGTTTCCCCTCTTTGTCGCGCTGTTTGAATTTACTTGGTAATATCAAGAGCAACGCGTACATAACCTTAATGAGAGAGAGATTTCTCTCACAGCCATGGCAACTTACAAAATCAACTGTTCTCATCTCTCCATAAACACTTCTAGATGCTGGCAATAAGCGGGCTTTGTATTCACGGAATTGCCATCTCAGTGTGGCCACAGCTTTGACCTCTTCTTTTCTTAGTTTAAATAATAGCACACAGATACTTTCTGTTGATTTATAAAAAATTATATATAAATTCATATTTCTCTTCTTCAGAGGCTGCCTGTATTTTAATATTCTGACATTCCCAAAATAACTTAGTTATTTTTATATATGGACATTAAGTTGCTTGCATTTTTCCATTTTGTTAAAAATAGTATTGCTATTAATATATTTTGGAGTTTTTCCTTACAATTTTTGCACTATTGCTCAGGTTAATACCCAGGTATGCAGTTAAGCTGATCACACTATTTATAGTTTGGATTGTTCTTGATTCTTATTATTATATTGCTCCCCTAAAGGACCCTACTAATTAAAATGCTGCTGATAACACATAACAATATCTTTTCAACAATATCTTTCCCAACAATGGGAATTATTACTAAAGCCTTTTTAAAATAGTTCTGATGTTTTAATTTATACTTATTTGTTTTGTGTTTCCTATTTGCCAGATAAGGTTGATTATTTTTCTGTATGTTTCATGTATTAAGGATTCATTAGATCCTAAATACCAGTTACCTCTGTCTTGATCCAGCAATAATTATATATTTATTTTAACATCATGTTAGATTTTCTTTAAAATTTCATTGACTAACCAACTATTTGGCCAATGGTGCCCCTGTCTGGTCCTGTGCCAAGGTGTGAGATTTTGTAGTCCTCACCCTCAAAGAGCAAGTGTGGGTTATGGAATACAGATTGTGATTAGGAACCAGGGAAGGGATGGTTGGCATCACCGCTTAGGAAACTCCATTCTGGGCAAATGAGCTAGATGCTGCCTACCTGCAGGAACAGGGGGGTGTGTCAAAGAGTACAGTGCCCAGCAGCGGGCACACAGGGAGTCCACTGCTGTCTCATTTCATGTTTGACAGAGTCACACACGTTCCAGGGAGAAGAGTCCCAACACTGATGGAGATCCCTGTGCTGCGGAGGAACCCAGGAGTGTGTGCCTCCACAGCCAGCGCAGGAAGAGAGACTTCAGGCTTCCCTACATCTTCATGGGTCCCTAGAGGACTCAGTCATGTCAATCAAAGTCTCTGGGAGCGGTATGGAGCGAGGTGGCCATCAGCATGCTCCATCTTCTTTTCTTATGGCACTCTTTTTTATACTGAGATGACAGTCCTCCATGGGATGCCAGCCCTGGAGGGAGTAGCCACCTGTCCTATGTTAAGAATCAAGAGGCGTGGACACGTCTTGAACCTGCAGCTGCTTTACACACACTTCAGTTGTACTTCTGTGCCTCTGAGTTACTCCTGAGCAAGGAGCAAGTAGCAAGGAGCTGGGATCGGCCCCTCACTCTCCTTCTCACAGGCCAGGACAACCCACTCAGGTGAGGGGCGGCTGCCATCCCAGCAGTGGAATGGCAATCAAGCTCTTCTCATTTCTTAATGAATAAAGTTAAATGACTGACAACGGAAAATGTGTTTACAATCTTCTCAGGTGCTGGGAAGACTTGACAGGTCTTGGAATGGCCATGTCATCCGAGAGGAAAGAGTGGCTGCTTCTTGAGGGGCCTGGTCTCAATTAAAGTTTCGTTTCCTAAGTTTGGACAATAAAGGAAGTTGTTGGGAAGGAGAGCAGAACACAGACAGCTTGATTATTAAACATGAACAAAAAGAGAAAAAGAACAACAAATGCAATAATTATAATATTTGGTTAATTTTAAGAAGAAAACAAGTATGTTTTTATTTTTTAATTTTATTTTTTTAATATTTTTTTAGTTGTAGATGGACACAATGTCTTTATTTCATTGCTTTGTATGTGGTGCCGAGGATCGAACCCAGAGCCTCACGCATGCCAGGCAAGCGCTCTACCGCTGAGCTACAATCCCAGCCCAACAAGTATGTTTTTAAAAAACACAAAAAGTGCATGTTTTTTGAAATTGGAAATCATATGAGGAATTTGATAACAAGGCATAATTACCCTCCCACTTCATTAGTCCTGAAAAAATATATATTTTATGACTTGGACCTCGAATGCTCCGGCCGCAAGGTCTGATGTTGAAAGTGTGGTCCCCGAGCAGCAAGGGGCAGAGGTGGGGCTTTGGGGCAGTGGCTGGCTCAGGAGGGCGCTGACGTTATCACTGGAGTAATCCACTGATAGCTGAATGGACTCCAGGAAGGTGAGATCTCGCTGGAGGACATGGTCACTGTGGGAGTGCTCAGGAAGGGTCTATCTTCTCCCCTCCCCTCTGCTCCCTGTTTCCCAGCTGTGAGGGGCTGAGCTGCTCTCCTCTGCCTGTTCTTCCGCCACGATGCTTTGCCTCACCTCAGTCTAGAACAGAACAACGGAGCTGGCCCACCATGGACAGGGGCCCCTAAAACCATGAACCAAGATAAGCTTTTCTTAGTTGTTGTTACCATGTGTCACGATACACACGGGAATACACCTGCCAAGTCCTCTGCCAACCCCACTTTCTCCCCCACCACGAGAGGGCACAGGCGGGAAGGGAGACCTCCCCAGACACCAAATCTGATCAGACCACATGGTGAACTTTCCAGCCTTCACAGCGATGAGAAATAGGTTTCTACTTTTAAAATTTTTCAGAAGCAAAACTGAAGGTATTGGGAGGATGGCGTTCACACCTGGGCGTGCAGGAGAGCTCAGCGGTGCACGGGCGCCGCGCTCCCGCAGGCTGGCGAGAGGGCCGCTGCAGGCGCGCCGCCGAGCGTGGCTGGCACCAGCCACCTACAGTGTCTTCACCCTGGAAAGGAACGTTCCTGTTTGTTGAGTCCCATAAATGAAACCTCGGGTGATGGAGATGAGCTACACCTTCGCTGCGAGCGTCCCCTTAGCTCTGACCCCACGTCCCTGTCGGCCTTATTTGAACAACAGTTTATACAGTAACACGTGCAGCAAGAGCCAGCTCTGCTCCAGCTGGAAGAGTCACGCTGAGCTGGTCTATTTAATAACCACTCGCTAAATATTTACAGCAAAGGCTTGCTCTTGTTTTAAACCTCAGAGTCCAGCTATTTAGAAATAAGATGGGTTTGTTTCCAGGGGTAATAAGTTACATTCTTGCCTTTAGGGAAGGATAACCTTATATGGTATAACATTTTGTTCTCTTTGGTATTTTATTAGAGGACAGGTCCTGATGGACTGTGAAATATGGAGTCCCTCTCTGCGAAAGTCTGCCCGAAATTCAAGGAATTCTTTCACGGTGACCTTGCTTAATCCTAAACTACTAGCTGTTTTCTCTAATGTGTACTACTGATTACAAAACTTGAACTTATGCGCAATCCTGTTAAAGCAGCATTGCGTGTTGTTATAACCTACTAGCTTAATAAGATTTTGTAAGAATGTGATTTGGTTCTACTCAATCCTGTAGGAAAAAACATGTGAAACTGGGTCTAATGATTTAACTACTTCTGTTTGTTTGTTTGTTTGTTTGTTTGTTTGTTTGTACTGGGGAAGCACTGAGCCACATCCCTAGCCCTTTTTTATATTATATTTAGAGGCAGGGTCTCACTGAGTTGCTTAGGGCCTCACTAAGTTGCTGAGACTGGTTTTGAACTTGCGATCCTCCTGCCTCAGCCTCCCAAGCTGCTGTGATTACAGACATGCACCACTGTGCCCTGATAGCAGCAGCAGCTGCTTCTTCTTCTTCTTCTTCTTCTTCTTCTTCTTCTTCTTCTTCTTCTTCTTCTTTTCCTTCTCCTTCTTCTTCCTCTCATCTTAGCCTTCTTCTCTCTCATGATTTAACTTTCTGAAATGAGTTTATACAGTAAGAAGCACAAACTTAACAGATACTAAGAAAAAAGAGATTGGATTCCTTCAAATAATCTACCACACATGATTGGATGGCAGTGTGCCTTGGAGCACAGTCGTCAGCTGCCGCAGAGACGGGGCCCTGCGCTCCTCCAGCCTCGACTTTCTGGGCTCCTCCCTGGCTCCCCTGCACTGAGCCTGGTCCTTCAACACGTATCTCCCGCTGTCTCCTCCGGGAACTTGGGCCTGAGCTGGCTCATAACTTCTCCCCTCATGGCATTCCTCAGTGGCTGGCACCTTCAAGTGTGTAGCCCTGTGTGTGCTTGCTCATGTGTGGAGGGAAACATTTACCTGGACGACTGCACAAAACCAAGTGCACAATTTGGCCACATGTGACTTTCATTATTAAGGATCTTGGTCGAGAAACAGAAGCTCTTTATTTCAATGTACTTCAATTTGTAACCCTTCCCTTCCTAGTCCATGTGTTGTGTGTGGCATTTCATAAATTTGCCCCGACCAGTGCTGTAGACATTGGTCTATGCCCCTAAACCCACCCTGCAGAGTGACAGTATCAGGAGGTGGAGCCTGTGGAGGTGACCAGCTCATGAGCACAGAGTTCCCATGAATGGGATTAGTGTCTTTATTAAGAGGCCACCGTGAACAGGCAGTGTCTGTAACTCAGGAAGGGGGGATGTACAAGGTGCGGAATCTGCCAGGGCCTCAACATTGGGCCTCCAGGAATTATGGTTTCTCAGCCACCCAGGCACAGCAGCTCATGAGAGCAGCCCAAACCAACCAAGACAGCCCGAGAGACGAAGGTATTCTTACGTCGCTTTCTCAGCTGCCGTCTTGCCTTTTGCAGTTGACCAGGAGTCGATATTTGTGTCTGTGCTTTTGTCACTGTTGTGAGGTAGAATTCAAGATCTCAGGCAGCGGGAATAGCCAGCAGAGCTTCTGATGTCAGGACGTGTGTCTGCTGAGGAGGAGGCTGGGGCCCGGAATGGATGAGAACACAGGAGGCCTCCTCAGGCACTGCAGATCCCAGGACCTGGGCAAGCTGCTCAACTTCACTCCAAATGCTCGAGAATCTACTGGAGCATTGGGAAGAAGAGACTGTTAAGATAAGGTTCATGTCTCCAACGGTCACCGGCCCCTGTGAGATTCATTACTAGAATTGCAAAAGTTAGGGCAGGTGGCCCGGAGGGGGAGATCCTCTTTTCTCCAGGTGGGAGATGGCGGAGGCTGGGCCTGGGATCCCACAGCAACGTGGGCAGATGTGAGTGGCGTTGACAGTAAAGTCAAAGGCTTTTCTGACAGATCTGATGTGGGTTCGAGGAAAATATATCCAATATGATTCTAAGGTGAAGACATTTACAGAAGTAGGAAACACTTCAGTTGAAATTGCACCAGCTCGCTGAGTCTCCGCACCAGACTGTGCGTGATTCCAGAAGCAATTCCTCCCACCGCTTTTGTACTCGAGGTTAAAATGTTGCCTTCTATTTGCTGATGGCTTCCCAGGTGATGTGTAAGCTCATTGTGATGGTTTGACTCTTAAATGCCCCTCAAGGTCTGCATGCTGAAGCTTGGACACCCGTCTCGGATGCTATTGGAGTGGGTGAGACCTTCAGAGGTGGGGCTTGCTGGACGCTCAGCCACTTCAGGGGATGCTGGGACCTGGCTCCTTCCACTCTCTACCTCCAAGCCACCCTGATATTCTATCTGGCCACCAGCCAGAGCCAGGGACCAAGTGACCATGGAGCAAAACCTCTGAAACTACAAGCCAAGGTAAACTTTTAGGTACTGTGTCACAGTGACGGAAAGCTAACTGACAGTCTTTACTTCTCATTTCTTAAAATGATGGTAATGAATATTTTTTAGGTATTGACCAAGCCCAAGCATCCCCTTGAGGAGAGGTTGAACTATGAGCCACCCCCTTCTAATTTTCAGCTAAAAAGCAGTAAATGTGACATTTTAATTGGTAGTGAGGTTGGATCTTCAACTAATCCTTTCATTATAATTTTGGGGCTTCTCTTATACATCTTGTGCAACTTCTACAACATCAGTATCAATGGCTGAACACAAAGGTCACTCCTAAAATGTTTGCTAATTGGTTTATTAAGTGGGACACACCTGCTGAGTCTAGGCAGAAGAGACTTTATTCTCTTTTTGCTCCACCGATTACCCAGGAGGCAAATCCTGGAATTTATTTCTTCTACTTAATCGCTTTATCTGTTTTTAATTAAGTTTATCTAGAAATGCTTAACTTTTAAGCCTAAATCTACTTTATAATTAAAGCATATGGACATGCCCTGGTATTATCTCCTTGATAATTTTTCTGGATCTCTTTGCATTCTCTCTATGGAGTAAGTGTGAACTGAATCATGAATAACAAAGAACAACATGCTGGTTCTTAAAATGCTGAACTTAAAAATGCAACAGAAAGAACTTGTCAGCAGCCATTAGTGCTGAACCCAGATGGTCAGATGAGCTGGACCGTCACCTGGAGTTATTAATCTCTTAAGGAAATGGTGAACAGTGAGATGGAGTCTTTAGAAATGTACCCCAAATTTGTTATTTTTCCAGTAAGTTAATTTGATTAATTCCGACTGGATTACTTTGAGCACATTATCCTTGTTTATCTGAAGAGAAAGAATAGGTACAGTGAGTCCTAGCATCGTGACGTGAACACCACTAGACAGTACCCTTATAATTAACAGGAAGTCAAGCAACCGTCGTTTAAAACCACGGACAGCTCTCTGGGGGCAGGCATCACAGTCACTTTTATTGCTAGGCCTCAGTACAGTGCTTTATGACTTGAAGCACTGGCACTTGTTCTGGTGTAACATTCACCACTGCCCTTAATTACACCTGTAGTTTACACCCACTGCATACCCGTGGCAGGCACAGAGCTGAATGCTTCGTTACATATATTGTCCTAGTTAATTTTTCAAAATAATCTACAAGTTAGGTGAATTAAGGTTTTTGATGATAAGTAAGACAAATGGACTTCACTAACTTTAACAAAATGAAGGATATATTACAATTGAAGGCTGGGACAAAGGCAGCTTATGGTGGCCTCGCTGACTCCAGCCAGCTCCAGTGTTTTCTCAGACCTTATGAGATCTGTCCAAGGTTCAGGTTCTTGGGAGGATCTGTTTGGTCTGCCTTGGATCTCGTCCCCTTCCCTCACCCAGGTGTTTCAGTCTGGCTAAGCCTTATTCCTGGGCTTTGGAGGCAGAACTAAAGACAGGTGCCTTTTTCTGTGACCCATCTGGTATTTGCAAGACAGTAATTAAAGAAGGTGGGGAGGGTTAATTCCACCTCCCATATTTCCAGACATGGAAGACAGAACAGGAGAGGAATCTTAGGCGACACACAAAGGTAAAGAGGAGGGCAGGTGGGTCCTGCCTGCAGGTCCCTGAGGAGCTAGACCCACCTCACTTCTGATAGTGAGTCCAGCAGGCTTCAAAGAAGAGGAGAGGCTGGGCGCCTATAATGTGCATGTCCAACCTCTGCCCTGGAGATGGCTCCGTGACCCCCTCTTCTGGGGGTGTCTGCGTGTGAAGGAAATGCTGATCCCTAGAAACAGCAGACAAATGTGGGAGAAACCAGCGGGAAAGGGCAGCAAGGGGCTTGGAGAGTGTCATGAATGGGGGGAGCTGAGCCTTTGTCAGGGTGGGGAGAAAGGGGGAGTCCAGTACAACCCTTCTCTTCCCTTTACACGCTGTGCTAGCCCACCAAGCAAATCATTTCTACTGCTCCTGCCTCAGAATCCTGTGATGACTATCCCTGGGGCTGGTGTCCTCTGAGAAATCATAGTGGTGCTGAAGCTCGGAGTTGATGGGGACAGGTGACACCTGCCAGTCACAGTCTCTTACCCTGCTGCGTCTCCTCCAGACCCCTAGTGCTGGTCCCTAAGGACCGCCTACTCCCAGTTCTGCCTTTTCCCAAGCTCTTAGGGGCCAGCAGCGGTTGGTCACCTGATGGCAGCGAGTAGGCTTGATGAGCTCTGGTTTTCTGTTGACTGCTTCTTTCCTCCCTGGGACATGACGGTTCTTTTCTCTCTCTGCTTATTGATCAACACACACAAGAGTCTGGCCTTCAGATCTTCCCTTGTATTTGCTCCAGACAGTGTTGCTAGCCTTGGAGTGACCTATGCTCACAGGCTACGAGAACTGGAAGCTTATTAAGTACATCTGCTTTGGATAACAAACAAAATTGGAACACATATGTTATCTGAAACCTAGGCCGTCATTATTATGAACTAATCATGTACCATTCACTCAGACTGAAATCCAAACCACTGCATTATGACGTCTAAGCAGTAAGTACTCTCAGCTAAAGTCTATGCCGAGGTGAAAGCTAGGGCTCCACTGTGGCTGCTTTCGGGCAGAAACAGTGGATGTGGGAAGACACAAAGGGAAACGGGGCTGCAGAACAGCAGGGTGGTAGGTGTGAAGCCCCCCCTACTTTCTAGAGTCATACAGATGGTGACCAGAAGCCGAATCGGCACCTTCCATTTTCTTGATGTACCTTTAGGCACGGGGACGGCTGTAACAAATTGCCACAAGCATGGTGGCAGCAGAAAGCTGTTCTGCCACAGGTCTGGAGGCCAGAGTCTGCAGTCAGTGTCGCTGGTGTGAATCAGCCTGTGGGCAGAGCTGTGCTCCTTCCAGAGCTCTGCGGGAGAGTCTGACTCCCACCTCTCCCAGGGTCTGCTGGCTGCTGGTGTTCTTTGGCTGGTGGCCTCGTCTCTCTAGTGTCCAAGGCCAGTGTCTTGGAGGCTCCTCTGCTCTGTCCTCATGGCCCTTCTATATGTTTGAAACCTCCCACTGTCTTTCTTTTTTAAGGACACTCATGACTGCATGGGGCCCACCCAGGTAATTCAGGATAATCACCCCATCACAGGATTCTTTACCCAACCACATGCAGTTAGTTTAATGTACATTTTAATTTAATCATATTGCATTTTATTTAATAGGATCCCTTTTTCTTAGTCACTTAAGGTCAAATTCACAGATTCTAGGGGTTAAGATAGGAGATGCATCTTCCTGCACCAGGAGTACAGATGCAGGCATATAGTACTCCATTGATTAATAAGCTGCATTAAGCCTCTCTCCACAGCCTTCCTGACTCCTGGGATCTGTATCATTGATAGTACTCTGCCGCGCCCTCACACACTCTCTTGATATACAGCCATGCTATATATCAAGAGAGTGTTTTTTCATCGCTGTTCCCAGTGATCATCTAAAAAGAGTGTTTTTAAGCAACATGGTTGCAAAGAAGATGCCACAGATGTGTCAGAATAGACCCAGATACCGGTCTTAAATTTTGACCCATGATGTGAACTAGCAAGCAACAGGGATAGTTCATTTTAATACCTATCATTCTCCAAATCTACACATTCTGCCAGTTATTTCTCTGATGAATAAGTTAGGAAAACATTGAGGACTTTGTGACTCAAAAGACAGCAGGTTTGCCCTTCGAAGTTTAAGTTCTATCATCAACATGCCAGGGTGATCTTTAGGACGCTGATTTGCATAGTTGGAGTTATAATGTGGTTGTCTCAGGAAAGGTATCCCGAGCGTGTGACACACTAGCATCAATGTGGGGGGACACTTCATAGTCATCTCCTGGTGCCTGAGACAATTGGCATTTTCCTTCATTCTCCATGCAGAACTACTCAGAAGTAGATGACAACCTTGTTATGACTTAGTAGTCAGGGGAATGTTGTGGCCACATTCCCCTGAAAAACTTCAAGCCAACTACAAAACATGAATGAATAAGCTGATGGACTAGCAAAAATAGCAACAAACGAAGCTCAGCGTGTTTAGAGTAGAGCGGAGCAGTTAGCACGGGGCCTGATGCACTCCTGCTCACGTTCACTGCCAAACATACAATGGGCAACTACGGGTGCCGCGCCTGCTGGCCTCTGCTCTACCAACAGGGCCCACCAGAGACCATATGGAAGCAGGCTGCATTGAATAACTAATGAGGCTCTGAAGATATTGAAATAAAGACAATATTAAATGAACTAAATAATATACTTTTTATCAAAAATAATGTGATAAGATAAACAATAAGGTGAGTAAAATAGATAAATCAGGGGTAGTATATCTTCAAAATTTTATTGACAAAAAGAAGGGAAAGAAAACTTAGAATAAAACTGCACATCTGAAAAGAAAAGGCATTCCAGTGTTGCAAGGCAACTGAACTCAATATGTGATATTTTTAAGTGACAAATAGTCTAATCAATAAATCATACATCCCCTTCATCAACAGTTTAAAAGGAAGTTCACATCAATTAATCGCTGCATCACACTACACAGTGCGAGTCAAGATGCAGAAATCTTGTGTGCAATTGAAGTACCCATTAAATTACTACCCGAAGTGGTGAAGATGTAGCTCAGCCATAGAGCACTTGCCTAGTAGGCAGGAGGCCATGGGTTCAATCCCCAGTACAAAGAAAAAACAAACTGCTCTCTGAAGGAAAGCAGGTGAAAAGCAGCTTGCTCCAGAGAGCAGGTCTGACTCATCAGAGGAACTGATTATGCAACACGCATGACTCATTCAGCTCCGTTTCAGGCTCCTGGGAGTGGACCAGACATGCACTCCAGTGTCCCACCAAGTGAAACGGTCCTCAGCACTGCTGGTCCATGTCCAAGTCACCCAGGAGCTCCGGATTATGTTGTGAACTGTCTCATTTAGTGTTGATGGAGCTGGAGCTGCTTCCACCTCCAGGCAGGAAATCTGCAGGGAGAGCCAGTGGCTATCCTAGGTCTGGCTGGTTTAGCACTGGGTGTAAACTCATTGTTACTGGTTCTGCTGGCTTGGGCATTGCATTCCCCTTGGGAGCTCCGTTTCTTTCTAGATGACTGTGTTGTAGAGGAGACAGAGACAGAGCTACTAAAGGCACTGCAGTGACAGCTGACAGTGAGGAAGGAATCCAGAGAAACATGGTACAGAAAACCACAGCTGCCCAGGGCGAACTGGCCTGGGCACCTCAGAAATCCCCCCGGGGCAGGCTGGATTGCAGCACTACACACGAGGGTCACAGGAGCAGCCTGAGTCATCAAGAAAATGTCAACCTGGTGTTCCAGTGTCCCCTGTTGACCACAATGTGGGAGTTGCTGTAAGCTGACTGAGACTAGAAAGCTTTGTCCATCAAGGGAGGGTCACACTCCACCCTCAAACCTCACTAGT
The DNA here is from genome assembly GCA_028644305.1 of Xerus rutilus. NCBI lineage: Eukaryota > Metazoa > Chordata > Mammalia > Rodentia > Sciuridae > Xerus > Xerus rutilus. Next base: position 2,218,900 of record CM053409.1, on the reverse strand, counting down.
CAAAGCCTGCATTTCTCTATGACCCTGGTGTTAAGCTTTCAACAAAAGATGCCTGAGGAGATCTCCTGGGCAAAGTCTACATCCTAGGAAGCTGAACGAGCTTTTGGTGAGATCCACAGTGCCCTAGTCCCAAAGACTAAGTCCACCACATCCTCTGGAATTCACCAAAGAATTTGTAAATGAGTTTAGTGTTCCAGTGTATTTAATAATGACAATAGAAATATTAGCCATCAACACGTGATAAATTAAGTAATATGTTGATTTCCAATGGACTTTCTTGGAGACCCTAAAATATAGACATTATTGTAATCATCAGTGCACTGAAGAAAAATTATTTTTGCCAGGTAGATCCTGGCCTTAATACAGAGGAGCAGACCTGAGTATGAATTCTGACCGATCCTACAGATAATGTGAATCTCTGACTTAGTTTTCTTTGTCATTATATCAATTTTGAGTGTGTTTCTAAAAGTAGTATTTCCTTTTAAAGATGCTATTGCCATCTCTTAAAATAAATTGATTTAGAAAATATTTATCTGCAGTTTCGAAGTGTGCAATTGAAGTACCCATTAAATTACTACCCGAAGTGGTAAGTTAAATTTTGTGACGAAAAATATTTGGGAAATTCAAAAAAGCTAGAAGAGAAAATAGAATTAGAATTTTAAAGTAGACTTTTATCCAGTAGAAATCAACCGACAATGTGTGATTACATGAATTTCATGAAGTGTCACCAAAACATTTGGCGTATTAAGTTGCTTTGTTCAATAATAGCCATATTTAAAAAAAACACATTGCTAACTGGTGGAATGAAGGGTCTTAATTAGGAAATATGTGAACTACTGGGAAAATAGACTTTCCTATTAATTACTTTCAAATAAATATAATACATATGCATGGTATGAACATAGTTGCCATAATATTTTTAATAAGATACTATGAAGTAAAGATTTTATGTTTTAAAATTCTCTTTCAAAAACAAAAAGTTCAAGGGTTACTGGAGCTATCAATTTGTTTACAAAGTATCTTAAAATTGCAAATAGCAATTTAACTTCTTAGGTGCCCTGCAATTCAATTTCTTCTGCTTCTTTGCTTAGTAAATTCTTATGCAGGATCTGTCCAATCCACACTAAATTACCACACATTATTAATTAGTGGAACCTGATGTTTTATGTTTTACAATTTGTACAGCAGTTATAGGTCTCTTGTTTAATAGGCTGTACTGTGTTTGTGCTTTTGAATGTCAAAAAACCAGAGCAGGCAGGTCAAAGAAAGGATCGAGAATTACCTGAACATTTTGTGTTTGTCTGAAGGCTAAAGAAAATTTCCGTGAATGTAATAGCAGAAAATTGCACACTGATGATTCAGGCTCCTGTTTAGCTTGGTATTTTCAGGAAAACGCAGTTACCTTAGCAACTAGCATATCACATGAGACATGCTGCCGCATGCTGGATGTCTCCAAGTCAAAAGCGTTTCCCTCTGGAAGCTATCACACCACAAATGCGAGAATAAACAAACCAACATCTTCCACATAATGAATTATGTGACTCATCTCCCTGGCAGGTAGAAAAAAAATTTCTATTTACACCAGTTTTTTCTTTGCTACAATTCTGTCAAAATGGCAATATGTATATTACATGGATGAGGAAAAAGTAAATTGTGTATAATAATTATTTAAAAAATCCAGTTGGATCAATGTCTGAATATTACATTGACTGTGAATTTATATGACTGAATAATCTTTAGGAGGATATTATAGGTAAGATACTCTTAAATTTTTAAATGGTACATTACTGTCATTAAATACCAAGAAATACAAGCATTTTTATCCTGGTGGTGGTAACAGCAAAGTTACAAAATAATAGTGCGAGCTTTTGCAAGTCAAAAAACAGCCTTTCTGAGTGAAATGTGAAATCAAACTGATTGCTGTCTGCTTAATTATAGAGACTTAAATCTGACTAATTTGAAGAAAAGCAAGTGCCTTAATTTACTTCCATCTTCCATGTGTGGATCATAGAGAAACCGATTTTTGCTATCAACTTTCCTAACAGGAGAATTTCTCAGCAACAGCAGGAAAAAGTGACTACTTTTGCAGAGTTTGTGTTCTAGTCGAGAGAGACAGACAATAAAAACGACATGAAATAAATACGTTACATCATAGCAATGACATTAAGCATATGGAACAAAACCCCTATTCCTCTGTCTCTTTCTCTTCCCTTCCCTTCTTCGCATTCCAGTCCTAAAACTGTTGGATGGCCGCAGCAAGGTCCCAGCGGTGCCTGCGGCAGGGAGGGACACTGGTTAGGAAGCCTGGGAGGGATGATGTGCAAGGGAGAGTGCAGTAATGGAAGCCCAGGGTGCTCGCCCATGGGAAAGGGAGCCGTGTATGCAGAAAAGGAGAAAGCTGCGGTGAATCTGGAATGGCTTGACCAGAATGGAAAACTGTTTCAATGTTTGTGTAGATGACTATATAAATATAAACACTAGAACTATATTTTAATAATTCCCCAAAATCTAATATACATAAACATGCTTCAATTGTTACAATTGTTATGCTTTTATATTGTTACATATGTTAGAATTCTACATTGCTATATATAGTTATATAGTATATAACTATATATTTTATATATATTCTCTGGCTCTTTCCACTGAGGAGGCTCAAGCATTAATACTCCAATAGCAATGAGCACGTCTGCAATCTGCAGCCCATATCTTGGATACTAAATGCTGTTTTCTACAAAAAGCAAATAGACTTTTTGTTTGTTTGTTTGTTTTTTGGTACTGGGGATTGAACTCAGGAGCACTCGACCACTGAGCCACATCCCCAGCCCTATTTTGTGTTTTATGTAGAGACAGGGTCTCACTGAGTTGCTTAGCACTTCTCTGTTACTGAGGCTGGCTTTGAACTCACGATTCTCCTGTCTCAGCCTCCCAGAGTGCTGGGATTACAGGCATGCACCACCATGCCTGGCACAAACAGGCTTTTTGAAAAGATGGCTGATTCCAGAGCTGACAGAGGGAAAGAATAAGAGGAGCCCAGATCGTCTAATTGTGCCTGAAGTCAAGGAAACACTCAAACCATGAGGGGAATGTGTCAACAGGGAAAAGAAGCCAGTTTGAAGTGTCTTCCACTAGCCAAACCTGTGACAATCAGATCTTCAACGCACAGAATGATAGCAATGGATCAAAGCATACTGAACAGGGTAGCAACACAGTCCTCCATGCAAATACACATAAATAAAAAATCATGGAAAGTTTGAATACCAGGAAAATGATGTTTCCATTTTCAAGGTCCTTCCCCTTAGAACGCTCACGTTATAATGGGAAATGGGTGACTTTAGAGTAGGGAAGCCTGGAGGACACCACCATAACTCAGCGATCAGAGTGAACATCACTTGGGAAGGGCGGAACCAGACCATGTGGTGTCCAGGACGATGCTACCCAGGAGCAGCAGCAGCATCTGATGGCTCTGCCAACCATACATGGTTGAACCTGATCCTAAGGAAAGCTCAGAAACCCAAGTTGGCCTGTAATCTTGAAGACTGTGGTCCTGAGAATCATGAAAGGAAAGAAGAAGCTTTCCTGATCAGAAGGACTGAGAACGATGAATCACAAGCGATTTGGACCTGGATATTTTTGTTACATAAAGTATTGTTGAAATGGCATGAGAAGAGCTGAACAATGTCATGAAGTCATGTATTAATATTCAGGTCCTGACTTTGTCAGCTGTATTGTGGTCACTGAGAAGAACGTGTTTGTGGGAAAAGCCCACTGAATTCCTGGAGAGCAAATGGGCCATCACATCATGGTCTTTATCTCCAGTGGCTCAGCAGGAAATTCCTTTGGACTGTACTTCATCTACCTTTTCTTTAAGTTTTGAATGGTTTCAAAATAAATAATTTGAAAGAAGTTAACATGTTCGACCATGACTGTATAGAGACAGCTCCTTTATTTGTATTTTCAGGAATTTTTTTCTCTGAAGAGAGAGCATTTCAAGCTCATAGATAAGAAGGAGTCACTTAAAGACCTGGCTCTTTTGTTAAATTGATTCCCAAGTATTGTTTTTGAGGCTATTGTGAATGGGATAGTTTTCCTAATTTCTCTTTCAGAGGGTTTATCACTGATATATAGAAATACAATTCATTTCTGGGTGTTGATTTTATGTCCCACTATTTTGCTGAAATCATTTATTAATTCTAAATGTTTTCTGGTAGAATTTTTTGGATCCTCTAAGTATAGAATCATGTTGTCTGCAAATAATGATAGTTTGAGTTCTTCTTTTCCAGTTCGTATCCCTTTAATTTCTTTCCTCTGTCTAATTGCTCTGGCTATTGTTTCAAGGACTATGTTGAATAGCAGTGGTGAGAGAGGGCATCCCTGTCTAGTTTCCATTTTCAGAGGGAATGATTCCAATTTTTCTCCATTTGGGATGATGTTGGCCTTGGGTTTAGCATAAATAGCTTTTACAAAGTTGAGGTATGTTCCTACTATCCCAAGTTTTAAGCGTAAAAGGGTGTTGTATTTTGTCAAATGAAAGACCTCTACAATGCAAACTACAAGACACTGAAGAAAGAAATTGAAGAAGACCTTAGAAGATGGAAAAATCTCCCATGCTCCTGGATAGGCAGAATCAATATTGTTAAAACGACCATACTTCCCAAAGCGCTATATAGATTCAATGCAATCCCAATTAAAATCCCAACATCATTCCTTATAGAAATAGAAAAGGCAATCATAAAATTCATTTGGAAGAATAAGAGACCCAGAAAAGCAATCCTTAGCAAGAAGAGTGAAGCAGGAGGCATCACAATACCTGACTTCAGATTATACTACAAAGCTATAGTAACAAAAATGGCATGGTACTGGCACCAAAATAGACATGTAGAC
>CM053409.1:2174797-2213516 GCA_028644305.1 Xerus rutilus | reverse complement strand
GGAACTCTGTTCACAGGGGTGTAAGGGGGGAGGGGGCATGGGGACAGTAAAGGTGGTGGAATATGATGGTCATCATAGCCCTAACTTTACGTATGACTGCATGTATGTTGTGATTCTATATCACTTACAAGCAGAGAAATGAAATGTTATCCTCTAAAAAAAAAAGTAAACATGCTTATTTTATAAACAAAGGAGCTTGTATTTGTAAAAAAAGAAAGAAAGAAAGAAAGAAAGAAAGAAAGAAAGAAAGAAAGAAAGAAATTCTGATCTGTCACGTGATGATACAAAAGGTTTAACTTAAACATAGAGACTAGGTTACACCAGGACAGAATCCAGATAGTTTTGTATTTGATTACACCATCCTCCATCTCCCTGGTCTTTAGATCTTTTCTTCTCTTTTCTGCCATCTGTCAATACACCTGAATGAAGACTTTAATCACCCATGCTACTGACAGGTTTAGTGTGGTTTTTTTTTTAACATTATCTTTCATTGGGTGGTAAGACAAGAGTATATTATAAAACAGTATCTAGTTTTACATTATACTCTGTTTTCCCCAGGGCTAAGTAGTAGTTTAAGACTAAGGTTACATTTGCTCATGTAATTCCAGTATTTGTGACAAAGAAAATTTTATTTGATCTAATTTAATGTTAGAATGTGTTCTATTTTTCTCTTATTTGTTGTTATGCAGTGTAGATTCTATTAATTATTAGTAATAAGGTTGTAGATTTTATTGTTAATTGAATGTTCTTGACAGTGGAAATTTAAAATTAACCCTAAGAAGAAATTAACAATAGTATAGATAATGGTTTAAATAATAAACTGTCATATCAGAATCATCTGATTCATTTCTGGCTCTTTTATGTACTAGTTTTCTGGCCTCAGGCACATAACTTTTCTAAGCTCATCTGTAAAGGAGAAAGGACCAATGCTCAGTGTAAATTTAAATTACTCACCACAGTCAAGATTTTAAGATGATATCACTCTTCTTCCTAACCTCACCACTTTAAAATTGTGATTGTCTACTCTTCCCCATTTCAATATGTAAGATATTCCTATCTCTTACGTTGGCAGGTTAGTGCACCTCTTAATATTGGAAATAGAAGAAACAGCATAAGTTCTTAGCTTTTACAAGCTTAGAGTATTGCAAAACTTTCTGAAGAGGAAACAAAGTTTTTTTAAAAAAAAAACACAAAGGCTAAAATGGATAGATTTACTCTTCAAATTGTGGAACTCTGACATAGTTAACTCAGTAACAAAACTATAAGTCAAATACGTCAAAATATTTGCATATAAATAGCTAATGATTCCAAAATTATTTATTAATTTTATTTTATTTTATATTTTAAAAAATGTGCAATTATATTTACTATTTTGCCAACATATTTAAAAACTTCTGTCCACTTTTTCTTCTGTCCATTTTTTCCATCCAGATTCACTTCTCTTCTTGAGCAACATCATTCATTAGGTATTTCAGTAACGGTCATGGATTATAAGTGCTCTTGGTCTTTCTGTATCTGTCTTTCATTCTAATTCTAGAGGAGTCGACTGTGTAAAGATTTCAAGGTGCAGGCTAATTACTCCTTAGGTGAATTTAGGCTTTTTTCTATGTACATTTTGTTCATTAGCTTTGATAGTCTGTAGTTTTACAATGAGCTATCTATTAATATATTCTGGGTGTGGTGGCATATGCCTGTAATCCCAGCAACTTGGGAGAGGATGAGGCAAGAGGATTGCAAATTAGTGAGGCCCTAAGTAAATTAATGAGATCTTGTGTCTAAATAAAAATAATTAAAAAGGGTTAGGGATGTGACTCAGTGGTTAAGTGTCCCTGGGTTCAATCCCCAATATTATACACACACACATGCATATGTGTGTATGTCTATCCAGTGTAAAGTTGTTAACTGAAACTTAGAAAATGAATAAATGACACTATTTTATATCTGCATATTAATATGCAAGTATTGGAACTCCAATGCAGAGAGGTCAAAATCTCAGCAACCTAATTCACAGCCTAATTCTCAGAAGCCATTTCATTTGAGGCTACATGAAAATTGTGTGAGAGCAACCACAGGCAGAAGCAGATATTGTGTAAGCATAGGAGAGAAGGATTGTTCAGTCTTCTGCATTGAACTTCAGACCCCTAAATAACTCTTTTCAGAGAGGAATCCCATTTCAGTAGCAATTATTTTGTTAGCGTTCTGGAGCCTGCAGTCTGTTTTCAGGGTGCCAAGATGGTCAGGGTCTGGTGAAGAACCTCTTCCAGACGCACGGAGGGTCCAGTGTGTGCTCACCTGGGCTGTCCCTGGAAAGAACAAGCACATTCTATGGTGTCTCTTCTTACAATGGCCCTAATCCTATTAATAGAAACCACCCCAAGACCCCATCCAAATCTAATTGCCTCTCAAAGACCTCACCTCTAAATAACATAACTTTGGGAATTAGGGTCTCCACATGGGGACTTTGGGGACAAATTGTTTGGTCCACAACCTACACTAAACTTTTGTTTTCTCAATAGTGAAGCCTGGTTCTTGTTCTTTTCAGAACTTGATTAGTGAAGGCGGGGTCTAGATGCGTCCCAGGGATGCTTGTATAAGCTGCAGAACAGGGAGAAGTGTGGTCTTATGTAAGCTTACTTTCCCCACGAGGAGGAGGAGAAAAGCTCTCCTTGTGTTTGGAGGAGGGACCTGGTGGAGAGGGCAGAATGGACAGGAGCCGAAAGGCAGACACTAGACTGAAATGTCTGTCCCCAGAAGCAGCTGAGGAGGGTCCCCAAGACAGAGGTGGCCGTGGCACCTTGAGGTGGGTAGTTGGGGTGAGTGCTGCCTCCAGTGCTCCCTGAGCTGCAGAAAAGGCATGGAGGCTGCTGTATTTAGGCAGAGAGGCAGCTGCGTCTGGGTCCCCTCTCCAAGGTGTGTGGGAGGCTCGCAGAAGGCTCCACAGCTGCGGGATCCATGGGAGGTGAACTGAAAGTGCCAAAAGGCCCAGGGACCAGAAGGGGCGAATCCAGACAAGGAGCGGGCAGAAGGCAGGATTTCGTGACCGAGTAGTGGGTGGGGTTCCAGCGCATTGGAGAGAGCAGCTTCCAGGAGACCTGGAGGGAAAGTGACATTAGGGACGGGCACAGGAGAGGAGGCTGGATTAGCCAAATTTTATCTGATGTTTTGACATCTGGGGCTTTGGAGAATCTGCCCCTCCAAAGACTAGCCAAGGTCTCCAGGCAAGGCAGTGAGATTCCACCTGCCCATGAGTGTGCTCTTCCGGGCACACCGAGGAATCTGCTGGGTTTACATATGAAAAGCCCGTGTGTGAGACAACAAGAAAGGTGAGGGGAAGTGACTGGGGTGTAACAGCTTTAACCTGATCGTGCATTAACCCACCTGGAAAGGTTCAGTGCGGGTAATTGCAGGCAGTAGGGTGTGGCTGGATGCAGTGGGTCACTGGGGTACATCTTTTGTGAGCTGATCTTAGCCTCTCTCTGCTTCCTGGTGACCGTGTCTTGAGCCACTCTCCTCCACCACCCCTCTTCCTCATGGTGTTCTGCCTCGCCTAGGGCACAGAGCAATAGAGACTGGAGCTGCCCTCCATGGACTGAGACCTCTGAAACTGTGAGACCCAGACAAACGTTTCCTTCTCTAAAAGTGTTTTTGTCAGGTCTCCTGGTCACAGCAGTGAAAAAGCTGACCAAAATACAATCCGAACCCTACATCCCTAGCCACCTCTCTAAGGCTGCTACGTTCAAGGCACCATTAATCCTCTTGCCCTGGTCTCGCCAAGCAGATGCCAGACAACTACATTTGGACCTACAGTCATCGTCTGCATTCATTACTCAAACTAGCCAACCCTAGACTTGCTCAGCCTGCCTGGCCTCCTTCCCTCCCCTCTGCCTCCCAACCCTCATGCCTGTCCCCTGGTCACCTGTGTACAGGAGAGCCCCCTTCTGTCAGGAGTAGTAACAAGGAGTCTTTTCAGTGGCTGCTGTCCCCTGGTTCACTGGCCCCACCATATCCAAATAAGAGTAAAACCTACATTTTACAGCAGAGGCCAGTCACCAGCCACCAATGCGCAAGGCAGCATGTTCTCCAGACCACCCCAGAACGTCTCTTTCTAGAGGTATCATCTTCCTCCTGCGTCCTGGAAACATATGGAGAAGGATGGGGCCAGGGAGACCCCTTGAGAGGGGAGAAGATGACAGATCTATGGATTGATACTATTTTTCTAAGAGACTCCCAATACCAGGAGGAACTCAGCTGTGCTTAATTGAAAATATTTAAGCTCCTCTGACCCATAAATAAACACATTAATCACTGATTGGGCAAATCGACTCAAGAGAAGGGGAAACACACCATAATATTCTGGCACATCTGAGTTGAATTTTCTATGCTAGTTAAATATCTGTCTTTAATAATTTTGAGAACTAATAAGTTGTGTTCATGAGGATTTATTTTGTAATTACAAGGCAGTGCATAACCCTTGCAGATGATTTGGGAACACATGATCGATCCAAAGAAAAAACTCTGTAATGAGTCTCTCATCACTTTTTGAATGTGTCTCCCGATTTGTTGGCCCCACACATTTATTCTCCACATAAAAATGTAGTATCTGTGTGTTGTATTAACACCAACATGCTTTTATGAACGATATGTGTAAGAAAATTTTCATACCATTAAATGGTCTATTAATGGCTTAATTCATTTAACCAATCCCCTGTTGTTGGCTATTTAGATTATTTCTATGATTTCATATAGTACTCTGTATAGTACTCTGGTGGACATTCAGGTACATAAAACTTTGGTGTAAATCTTTATTATTATTTTTTAAATATTTTTTAGTTGTAGATGGATGCAATATCTTTTATTATTTATTTTTATGTGGCGCTGAGGATCGAACCCGGTGACTTATGCATGCAAGGCAAGCGCTCTACCACTGAGCCACCTCCCCACCCCAAATCTTTATTATTTTTAACAAGATGAATTTCTTCAATGTTCCACTTTCAAGACTTTCTGAGCTTTCGCACATTTCATGACTTTTTTCTCATAATATTGAATTTTCTCCAGCTATACCAGTTGCTACACCAACCAGCAGTAGGATGTTTATTTCTCCCTTGTTTCAAAAATAAGCTGTTTTTAAATTTTTATAAAAACTTTGCTAAAATAAAAATGTAGTATCTTATTTTTAAATTTTTTTGATAAGCAATGAAAGCACATTTTCTAATATGTCTACTGACTAAGATTTTATTTAAATTGTGTATTCAGATGTTTTTCTACCATTCTTGAGATATTTACCTCTTCCCCACTATTTCCTGAAAGTTCCCTCTGTTTCTCAGAAAGTCAAGGGTTTATTTTTTTCTCACACATGGAAGATAAAAACAGTTTTTTTTAAAAAAAAGGTATCTCCTAGAAAAGAGATTAGTAGAGGAAATATATATGTCACAGTGAATCATAATACACCAATAAAAAATAAAATTAATTAATTAAAAAATTAATTTCCTTCTATTTTAAGAATTATTAACCTTGTTTTTCACATATATTGTAATTTTTTTCATGGCATAGCATTACCTTCTAATTCTATTCTTAGATGTTTTCTTTTAATTTTTATTGACCGAGATGGGTTTTTCCCAGAAAGTTTTCTTTTACTTTGCAATTATTCATAGAACATTTGGAGCATGCCTTTCTGGCAGGAAGTGAGGGTGCCATCAATCAGGGAAACGAGTCTAAACACCCAGGTGCGTGCCCAGACGCTGTGCCCAGGGCTGCCCATCTGGGCCCACGCAGTCCCCATGTGAGCTTCTGGGAATCACAAGGTCTCCCTATGGGTTGCTCCTGGTTCCTGGGAGAACAGTGAATTCACCCTGTAACAACAACTGCCCACATGTAGGCTCCTACCGTGCTTCACAGGGAGGATCCCACCTGACCTAAGATTGTCGACTTTATGTCATCTTACAATCCAGAAAGAGCTTGGTGCCCTACCCAGCGACACTCAGGTATGAGGAGCAGGTATGCCTAGGAGACACACCTGGGTTTTTCTCACCTTGAACACCAGGCCTTCTCACAGGATTCCCTTCCCAATGGCAACAGAAGTTTTAAAATCTATTTCTCCAGAATAACAATGGTGACAAATGAAACTATCCTCTCTGGGATAATGTGCTAAAAGTGAAAGTTAAATACAGATTGGAACTTTGTAAACTGATGAGGTTATTTTCAAGAAGTTTGCTTGATCTCCAAAGTACAGTCACCCTCAGAGCCCATGGGGGTGAGTCCTAGGACTCTCACACCAAACCCACGGACACTCAAGTCCCTGATGGAAAATGACACAACCTTGACATATAACCTACACATCCTCGCACACACTCTAATCATCTTGATTACTTATAATACCTAATGCAACACAAATGCTAATTAAATAGCTTATTACCCTATATTTCTTAATAAGGGGGAAAAAACTGCAAATGTTCAGTACACGTGAAACTTTTTTTCTGAATAATCTTCATCCATGGTTGATTGATTCTGTTGAAACAGAGGCCCAGCTGTAACCTCAAACAGGTCAAAAATGGGAAACCTGATCTTTCTCATTCTAGAATCCAAGCCTTTACTTAGGAGAGTCCAAGTTGAGATACTTCAGGCGCTGGAGTGTTGGCGTGTGTTCACCAGGGACACTGCAGGAGGTGGCACCCACAGGAGCAGAGGGACATTAACTGCTTGCTTTGTTCCTGACTGAGGTAAGATCTCTGAATCATCCCCTCTGCCCTTCACACACACAGTTCCACTCTCCACTTGAGCCTGCCTTGGTTTCCTGCGTAACGCTCCCCACTCCTCACATGGCATACATGTATTTGGCCTCTTATAAATCATCTGTGTCCACTGCTGCATAAAGATTCCCTGACAATGGGGACTCATCTGCTCTAATATCACACTGTGGTCAGTCCCTGAAGTAGTGCCTGTAGCACAGTCAGCACCAACCGGACGTTAGCGTAGAATTTATAGGTAAGGACTGACCTATAACACTGGTGCGGGATGTTCAGGAAGGCCACCCAGGGTCTCAGGCCCTCTCCTAACTCCACACCAGGATTATCTGTCACACAGCTGCTTCTCACCACTGGCCTGAGCCCTGGCCAACCCAGGGTCCTCCAACAATTCTCCAAAGTCAGGTGTTTTGAAAATTAATATTTAAATGATAATACACTAGTGTGATTATAAAGCACAACTGAGATTATTAAATTACAAAACATATTTCTGTTTTTTTTTATTATACAAAAACTAAATATTTCCTCTAGGAAACTATGATATTTTGAGCAAACATGTTATTTATACATAGCATGTAGGATGAGATTCCCTTTGAGTCACTGGGATCCCAACGGCCCCCTCGTGAGTCAGAATAGCGACTTTCCCTGTAGTGATTGGGTTGCCTTCCATACCATAGGAAGGAAAGGGGGACAGGAAGGTAGGATGCATTTTAATGTCTGTCAAGGAAGATTCCAGGCTGCCGTGAGCAATTCTGCTCGTATCCCAGTGGCCAAACCAAGGGATGCAACCTCAGCTTGCTTGAAGGGAGGCATATAATACAGCCTTTGCTCCATGTGGTCATGTATCCACATGAAATCTGGGCTTTGGGCACATGTAGAAAGGAAAATGGACACACAGGATATCTCATAGTTTTTACCACCATGACATCCAATTGACTATTTTTCTATCAGAATCATCATCCCAGGAGGCTAACTACTCATTCAATAATGCAGTCCTTGCCACTATGTTTGACACTGCCTTCAAAGTCTACAACACACTTGTATACATAGCCACAGAGGTGTTAAATATTCAATCTCAAAGAGTAAATTTGATTTTTTTCAAACATCAAAAAGTAATCAAGTTGTAAGGGCACAGTATGCAATAAAATTACTGAAGGTATTTGAAATCAGAAAGTTAGACAAGTCTGCAAACTTATGTCTCTGCAGACAATTCTCAGAGTTCTCACATCCACTGCCCTTGACCAACGCTATTGCCAGTCACCACCATCGCTAGTGCCATTAGCACTACCCCTTGGAAAAGACTGGGAAGCTTACAAGGATGGTGATATTCCTATGTGAGTCTTTCTCCTTGAAATATAGCACTCGAGGAAATTCATTTAATGTCTCTAAACTTCCAACTTCCGGACTTATATCCATTGGTCTAAATAGTATGTTCTAATAGCAGATGGTATATTGTTAAAAATTCTGATTATACATTATGTTCTTTTCCAGAATAAAGAGAAACCTATTTCCAAAATTTGCATAAAGATGCGCTAATTAGGATTTTATACTATAAATGCCACCTGGGGCTGCTCGAAAATGCCCTGTGATATTCTGCTTCTACCAATTCACTGGATGATATCACCCTCTGGAGGCAAAGACCTAATTATCTGTGCACTCTATGATAAGACACCTCAAAACATTAAAGTTTGTTCTTACAAAAATTTGAAATTGGGAAAAATAACAAGTATCAGTTATATTTAAAAGAATTTTCTCAAATTTGATATCAATTTTTCCTGCTTTTGAATGTCCATCCATTGTTCCAACCCAGGAACACAGTTCTTTCATGTCCTTGTGAACTCAACAGCACGTCACGTCCCCGGGACCTCTCCTGGAAGGAGGTGTGTCCAATGTGCCCCTATAAGTGCCAGCAAGATGTCACCCTGCTTTCCTGTCCATCTTTCCCCAGACCTGTGCTTCCTGGAAGGTCCAAACTTGACACAGCAATCATTTCTGCTTTCTACAATGTGCCTGGAACTTGGCAGGCAGTTAGTGCATCTCGAGTGGCTTTGGAGTCTCCTATCCTAATTTCCAGGGGTCCTTGCATATGTACTTAAAATGCTTTCAGCCATACTTCATTGCAAGTTGCCCAGGAAGGACCCACAGTGGATTGTGCTGGAATCTGAATTTCCTGCCAGTAAGAAACCAAGGAATAGTTGTTGGAGAAGACAGATGGATGACGATAGTTAGAGTATCCGAGAAGGGAGAAATTGCTCAAGAGATACCAGTCCTCAGAAATGCGATTCAAAGTGTCGTTATTAAACCTTAACATGGCTTCCCAGACCCAGATATGCTTTCTTCAATTGGCATGCCCATAAAAAAAGGCAAGGCAGGAATGGAAGAAGACCGAGAAAGGATTAGAATATATGAAAATACTGTGCTATAATCGCGGTACTCTAGAAATTCTGTTAAGCAACATCATGCTAACAGGGAAAATATGTAATGCTTGAACTGGTCCCCAAACCTAATGTGACAATATTCAAAATAAAGATTTCATAAACATCTTTGATAGAATAAAAATAATATGCTTTAAATAATAACGCTTATTATTGTATACATATCTCGCTAAAACTAAAAGTTAGCAATAATAAGCTTAATGGTGAACCGCTGGGAGAGGCACTGCCATTAACAGCACAAACAAGAGGACAGTGCGCTCTAATTCCTCCATCATGTACATGTATGTCTTTTGGTAATGTGAGCAGAAGCAAATTAAACAAGGGCAAGAAGTGAGACATAAACACTGAAGAGGAGGGGAAAATTACTGATGCTCGTAGATATAAAATTGCAGTCTCAAATAGCAACTAGAATTCAAAAAACCTAGACAAATCAACAAGGTGGATAACAAAAGTTTCCTGTAAATTTTTTTTCCATGCAAAGAGTAACAACTGTAAAAATATAATGAAAGGAAAATCCATGTTCAAGATGGTATATAGGGCCAGCTTTTTCTGTATAAAACTAAGATCTTTCACTAATCCACAACAAGCTGTCAACAAAAGGTGTGGACAATAGCTTTCATGTAACTTGAGAAAACTAGGATTGGATCAGATAGGGGTTGATCTCTGAAATCAACTAGATTAGAAGCAGGATTCCAGTTTTCCAGGATGCATAAAAAAAAATAGATAACTAAATGATCACATAGAATAACCCAGAATGTCAAGACTCCAGTGGAAAATTAAGACATTCTTTGGGGAAGAATAGATCCCAGTCATCAAAATGGAGGCTTTAGCTGACCAGAATCCCAGAGAACACTGTCAACAGTAGCAGCCCTTTCTCTCCAGTCTGTGGTAGAGTTTTTTCCTTCTTTGCTTCAAAGTTGTGTAGTGAAGTTATCTAAGGCACTGACCTTGTGATAAGAAGCACATTTTCTGTACTTTTATACTATCCTCATTAAATTGCCCACAGATCTATAACTAGCATGAGACCTGTAACTACCCTCAGGATCTCAGTCACAGATCAGACCTTAAAAGGGTCAGCTTATCAGCAAAAGAATTGCAAACTTTTGATCATTTCCTTTGGCAAAAACAGAGAATATCTGAGACAATGGAATCTCCAAAGTGCTAGACCCAAGTGGGCGTTACAGGATTTCACCTCCTTTAGCTTCCTCCGTAGGCATGAGTTCATCAGCGATTATTCAGGATCCATTCTGGCACCTTGAGCAACAGTGGTGTTCCATGGACTGAACACTGTATTTAGTGCCCCACATCAAGTGAAGATGATATGAGAGAAATCATTCGTATAGTGTGAAGAAGATGCTCAAAGTCCTAGATCATAGGTGTCAGGGGTGACCTGGGGACCCTCCCTCTGGGCTTCCCACTTCCTATGGCTCTTTAAATGATGGATAGAAACTTCTGTCTCCATGATTAATAACCTGGTGAAGAAAGCACCAAACTTATTAAAAAGTGTAAAGTGATGGTCTTTACAGGTTGGAGAAGATAGTGGGAGACACCACAGGGGACATGAAGGGACTTCAGTGGGACACAAAGGGGTGGGCCCACCATGGCAGAGCCAAAGGGATTCTTCTGCTAGTCTGACAGATCAGTTAGCGGGAGCTGATTGATCATAGGATTCCCAGGGCCACCAAGACCCTTTGGGGCTGTGTAGCTCATCCGGCTAGCAGAACCCGCACTGGAGCCCAGATAGTAAGTCTTGTAGCTTCTCAGAACTAGACCTGAGATGATTCTTACACCCAGGGATCCGTGAATGAGAAGAAGCCTGGATGTTTTGAAGAGACAGTTCTAAGACAGCATTAGCAACGAGTTCTGTAACGTTTCCCTTTGCCCTTTTAAAAGACAGGTGGCCATTTGCTGAAGTAAGCGCACACTGGAATAAAAGAAATGCCCAGGTCATGGGGACCATTAGCAAACTTAGAACATCACCCACCAGTGGGACAACATTTAGTAACTGGGTGACAGATGGGATTTAGGCTGCGGACATCTCAGTGGAAATGGGAGATTTATCCAACTCAGAAAGAGGCATCCATCTGGTAGACTTGCTTTCTAAGTTTAGAATATATTGCCAAGAATAAGGGCCAGCTTCATGTGGGTCCTGCGTGCTGTCCTGTGTGTGCAGTCATTTCAAATTCACAACCACCTTTGAAGCAGAGCCTGTTGGTGGTCCATTTGACAGACAGGAGACCAAGTCAAAGAGGAGTGTAAGCGAGCAGCTTGTCCTGGGTTCTGTGCCTACTTTGTGGCGGAGATGGAGGCGAGACGTGAATCCAGAATTTGTACTTTAATCACTGCACTTTACTGCAGAACAGAGACAGAGTAAGATCGTCCCTCCTCCTTCCCCCAAATGCCTCCCCCCCACCCCCCCACCCCGCTACACAGGCATTCGCACACACAATTTAGGAAAATATGCTAGAGACGAAAGATGGTGGATACTTTTGCTGAGAGTGATGGGGTAGGCGTGGGAAGAAAGCTTCTTAAGTTTCAGGTTATAGATTTTTATACTCCTGATTTTTCTAATCAAGTGGATATTTTATTTCTGTTTTAATACAAATAGAAATGTAATTGAAAGGCATGAAAAGGCTCTGAGGCAGGAAACAGCATTCTTTGAGAGTCGGAAGCTTCCATGACTGATGCATAGGTCTAGAGAAGAAACAGTAGCAGTTTGGAAAAGGAAAGCAAGTCTTTGTAGACCCTTTTAAATATTCTGGATCTTGTCCTAAAAGTAATGGGAAATCACTCAGAGTTTAAGCATGGGAGTAATGCGATCAGATCGACGTTTTTAAAAGATCACTGGGTCAACACTGAAAGATAGATCTGGAGAAGGCCAGAGTAGATGCTGGGGACTGCTTACCAGGGAATTAGGGTGGCGCAGAGATGATGGCAGCGATGGAGGGAGACCGTGGCAGGGGGAGAGAAGTCGGGATGGACTGCACAGCTGTCGGGGGCAGAGCCAATGCCGTCTGGTGATTGACAGGACGTTAAGAGGCAGGGAAGAGGTTAGACTGACCCCAAGGGCTTGGGTTGTGTGTCTGGGTGTAACAGTGTCATTCACTGTTAGGGAGAAGAACACTGGGAAAGGAAACAGAAGTGCAGTCTGGAATAAGTTGAGTCCAGGATGGTCACTGGAAAGCCAATAAAGGCATCAAGCAGGTAGGTGGCTGTCAAGCTTCAGAGCTCCGGGGAGAGGGCTGTGTTGGCACAGCAGCATCAGCATGGGAGTAAACAAGAACACCCGGGCAAAAACTGCCCCAGAGCAGAGGGCAGAGACAGACAGCTCTCAGAGGACGCAGCCAACAACCCCTGAATGAGGACTGCAGCGGTCAGGAGACCCAGAACTTACCATGAAGGAGGAAGGAAATCACATCTGCCCGGTGAAAGAAAGCGGGGAGTAGTCTACTCAGTAAAATGAAGCCAAGAGAGAAAGTTCATCCGTATGAGATGATGAAGGAATTATTTCAAAAGAATTCAGGGATTATGAGATATCTAATCTAAACTCCAGTACTTTTTACGAATATAATATAGTATAAATGACAACATTAATTATAGAATAATTCTAGGACAGAGTGACTTATAGACTCAATGAAAAATTGCATTTTGGCCAAAATGTTCCATTGGAAAATGTAGACTAACATAGGATTCTATGCTCTTTAACTTATTTTAAAAAATTGAATTATCAGGTCATTCAATTTTCAAAATAGATAAATAAAGGAAATTTTAATTTAACATAAAATATAATGGGTGTAATTAGGAAGCAGGATGGAGCCATGCATGGTGGTGCAGGCCTGTAATCCCAGCAGCTCAGGAGACCAAGGCAGGAGAACTGCAAGTTCAAAGCCAGCCTCATCCACTTAGTGATGCCCTAAGCAACTTAATGAAAGCATGTCTCTAAGTAAAAAATTTTTTAAAAAGAAAGAAAGAAATGTCTGAGTATGTGGCTCAGTGAACCACTGGGTTCAAGCCCTGGTACAATAAAACAAAAAGAAAAAAGAAGCCGGATACGGTGGCACAAGCCTGTAATCCCAGCACTTTGGGAGGCTGAGGCAGGAGAATCGCGAGTTCAAAGCCAGCCTCAGCAATGGTAAGGTGCTAAGCAATTCAATGACGCCCTGTCTCTACATAAAACACAAAATAGGGCTGGGGATGTGGCTCAGTGGTCGAGTGCCCCTGAGTTCAATCCCCCATACCAAAAAAAAAAAAAGAGAGGAAGGAAGGAAGGAAGGAAGGAAGGAAGGAAGGAAGGGAGGAAGGAAGGAAGGAAGGAAAGAAACATCAAGGATTCAAATAGGTCACGTGTGACAACAATGTGCTAGAGTAGAATCCTGCCAGGTATCTCATAAATAATGGCTAGTAGATTGAAGAGTCTGTAGGGTTTGCATTTTTAAGTTTACTTCCCTCATATTTCTAGAAGGTTCACCACTCAACAGTGTTTTAGTGCAGAGGACACCAAGGTGATTTAACACAAAGGCTCTGCTCTTGGGAACTGTGGGTTCTGATGAAGAGTGTGGTGATAAAAGTTATTTTTAGCGAAAACAAACATGAGGAAGCCCACCACTTCGAGAAGTTGCCTGTGGAGTCCATTGAGGAACTGAACTCAAATGGCCCCGTGGTAGTTGGTAGTTGGGCAGATGAACTGGGAATCAGGTAGACCAGGCAGAAGGGACAACCAAGTCAGAAACACAGGAAAAGCTCCCTGTGCACAGCACAAACAAAACCTGTTAATATCACCAGAAGACAACAAGCAGAACTGAGGCGAGAGCACCTGAGACTGGATTGCTGAATATGGGTCTAGGGGTCACAGAGGCCATGCCAAGAAACAGGGACTTCACCATGGAGGCAAATAGGACTCTGCGAAGAGCCTTACATCCATGAGCAATGGACACACACACACACACACTTTATTTTACTTACCTGAAATCAAGCTTCCGTGTTGACAGTGGATGTGGAGAGGAAACGGCTTGGAGACGGGCAGATGAGAACAGAGGCTCTAAGGAGTTCAGCAGAACACAGGTGAGACGGGTGGAGAGAAGGAAGAGATTTGTAGTGGGCATGTAATTCCCGTTGTCTGTGTGGCATCCTGCCCTGAATCTTCTTGTAAAACCCGCTTTTCCATTTGGCACTGGTTCTCTGCCCACCTCCGGGGCTTCAGCGTGATTCCAGCAGAGCCCACTACAGGAACGGGACGCATCTCTTGCTCCACCTCCCTCTCATCCTGTGCCTCCACCACGTGGTAGAGACATGACCCAAGCTGGGCCACCAAAACTCGATCCCAGTGCAGGAGTCCTCCGAGGAGGGGCCCTTTCCCTGGAAGAGGCTGTGGATCTGGAGGGACCCAGCCACCCTTCCCTAGTATTTCTAGAAGGTTCACCACTCAACAGTGTTTTAGTGCAGAGGACATCAAGGTGATTTAACACAAAGGCTCTGCTCTTGGGAACTGTGTGTTCTGATGAAGAGTGTGGTGATAAAAGTCATTTTTAGCGAAAACACAAATGTGAGGAAGTCCACCACTTGTGGAAGTCCAGAAGCAGAGATCAGAGCAGGGTGGCGTAAGGGCAGGCAAGGAATCCAGAAGAGCCTGGTGGCGTTATCCCCTTATCCCCAATTGTGTTTCCTGTACTCACTGTGGCGCCCTGTTTGGGGTGTCTAGATAGTTTCCTGTTTGCTAAGGGAGATTGAAGTTGGGTTTCATGTCAGTCACTTGGAATCTGGGGTGTCTCATTTATGCACAAGTTGGGCAGTATCTGGAAATAAAATAAAGTCTTCAAGGCTCAGGCCTGGTGGGGATGAAAAAGTAGGAAGCAAGGATGGTGCTAAGATTCCAGGTGGAGTGTCGGCAGGACCGGCAGGTGCTGTGCGAAGTGACCGGTTGAGCTTCTCACATGTTAGATTTAGGGTGCTGCCAGCCATCTGGAGGACCGTCCACTGACAGGTGAATATACTCATCTGAATCCACTGACATGCAGTTCTGGAAAGTACAGGAGGAGAGTCATCCATAAAGATGATGGATAACAACCTCAAAAATGTGCAGAAAGAGAAAGCCAGCGTGATGGGAACGAACCTCTGGAGAATATCAACTGGAAAGGATTCTAAGTAGACGCCACTGAGCACTTAGTTAAATAAATATCATAAAAACACAGAAAGAAACACAGATTCTCAGTGGTATGGAAACCAAGGGATAATGACTATCATACAAAACCTACAAAGAGGTCCAACAGGACAACGTGTAAAACATCTCCGCGGCCTCTGGGAGGCCATTGGGTCCGAGAGAAAACTTTGTTCACAGAATTGTGAGAAGAAAAGTAACTTTCCAGGGGCTGGGGCAGGCGGGGAGGTGGGGAGCCAGCTACACCCAAGAGTGGTTCTCTGGTTTCTGTGAATAAAGGACAAGGAGTTGGACATAACCAGGAGGGGACACAGGAAAGGGTTAAGCAGGCTGGGAGAATGCCAGTGCAGAGGACACACACACCACACACACCACACACCACACACATCACACACCACACACACCACACACCACACACACCACACACCACACATACTATACACTACACATACTATACACTACACAACACACACACCACACACCACACACATCACACACCACACACCACACATACTATACACTACACACCACACACCACACACCACACACATCACACACCACACACACCACACACCACACACACCACACACCACACATACTATACACTACACAAGACACATACCACACACACACACACTCACATACACACATACATACACATACATGCACACACACCACACACACACATGCACACATACCACACACACACACACCACACACACACACACACACACACACACCACTTACACCAAACACACACACACACACACACACGCTCATGCTCGTGGCCCACGCAGGCTGCGGTCCTGTCACCCGGGTGCCACTCCCCGTGACATCCTCACAGAGAACGAGAGCCTCCTGGGGGCCACCAGCGGCCTGCCGGGGCGCTGCTGCGCCTCAGCCTTTCCTAGCGCCAGACACTCGTCACAGGGAAGGCAAGAGTTCAACACTTTCTGAAGAACTGTTCCGGACACAGTGTTTGTACAGTTTAGTCAGAATTAGAAGGAAGAAATCCCTCCACGGCCAAACTTCAGCTTCCCAGACGCCTGCGGGTACGTGTTCTTGCCCTGCTTGGAAACAGGCGAGACGGGAAACCAATGGACATCTTAAAGTCGCCTGTCCGAGTGCACTGGTTTTCTTTTCTCTGTATTTTTATAAATACTTGCAAATCTCTTTTATTACTCTACAATTAAAGGGAAAGGTGCATTTTGTAGGGCTGGATATTCAGAAAGGTTACTGGCATTCAAAACCGCCCTCCTCTACCCTTCTCCCAGGCAAGTCAGCAGAAAACGTAATGTTCTCCGAGCAAAGACTTTTGTGAAAACCCATCCTGAAATGCGGCCATGGTGATCGTGCCTAAGGAATGGTGAGAGTTCCATCCCTTTCTTCTGGTCCTGCTCAGAGTGGCTCCGACTTGTGACTTTAACATTCCTCATACAGCAGGTGTCCCTGCGCCTATTATGTGCAGGGAGTAACACAGGCAGCACCCTGTTCCTACCGAGGGGTAGTTAACTATTCTCAGTAGGTATCGTTTAACTGAGGGTGGGCACTGTGGAGAGGGCATGTGCCCTCGTTTCCTGCTGCATAGCTCCTACCGTCACAGCCCTGAGCAGACGGCCATCTTTTTACCCTTCACTTGGCTCTGGCCCACTCTGCCCACACCACCTGCCCCTTGGGTGGCTCCTCTTCCCTCTCAGAATTCCCGCCCACTCTAATTGCCCTAATGCTTGTAGGAGGATGGGGAGTGGTTGGGGTTCAGGAAAGGGAAAGATGGAGGAAATGACAAATTGCAAGTTGATTTCCTGTCCCGGCCAATCCTTACATCTAGTAGGAGAGGTAATGCGACCGGCCTTTTCTAGAGGAGGAACGGGGTTTTGTGAGGCTCAGCGTCATGCCAAGGTCTCAGCCAGCAAGAGGCAGAGCTGGGATTTGAACCTCATCCGACTGACTTCAGGTGGTGCTGCTCAGCGGGCTAAGATGCTGCAGCGTGGCCATAGGCAGGGTGGCGAAGGGCACAGGCTGAGGGACAAAATCAAAACCTCCTGGTCACCTGCTCAGTGATGACAGCTGCAATCCATCCATCCATCCGTCAGTGCTCATCTGTTCCTCTTGTTCTCATCGTCTAGAACAAATTCCTTTCTGTGATATAATTGCTTCCTTAGAAGTTGTTTTTTATTTTGCTGTTGTTGTTGTTTTGTTTTTGCTTTTAATGGGGAGAAAGAAAAGAAGCAATGCGAAGGTGACTTGTCCCCACACAGAGATGCCTTGATAGGCGCTGGCTGGCATGCTCTGCTTCTGACTTTCCCTCCCTCCCTCCTGTTTTTCTCCCACCTTTTGTTTATTTATTTATCTGTTAATTGGCTCTGCACCTATCTGTGGAGCACCTGGCTGCTTGGTGAAATGATAAATGAAAACACACCGCAGGCTGGGAGGTGGATGGGAGAGGGGAACGTGAGAAGAGAAGCTAGAGGGCAGGTTGGGGGCAGAGAGTTCTGCCTGGGAGCTGAGGGGCCCCCAGGACCCAACTCTTAGGCTGGAGGAGGAGGCATAGAGGCCCATGGGGCTCAGGAGGGGTGTGCCCAGGGGCTTTCCTGACCTCCTTGTGCTTTCTAAGGATTCTGCCTCCAAGGTCAGCCTCCCACCCCAGCTCAGACTCTCTCCTTTTCTAGAGGGGGTGGTTATCAGGGATTGAACTCAGGGGCACTTGACCACTGAGCCACATCCCCAGCCCCATTCTGTATTTTATTTACAGACAGGGTCTCACTAAGTTGCTTGGCACCTCACTTTTGCTGAAGCTGGCTTTGAACTCACCATCCTCCTGCCTCAGCCTCCCAAGCCACTGGAATATAGGCGTGTGCCACAATGCCCAGCCAGACCCTCATTTTTAACTGATCTTATTGAATTATAATTTGATTTAAATACAATAGATGTTATTACAAAGTAATAAAGTAGCCATGTAACCAACTCCCTGGTCAAAACGTAGAGCATTTCCACATCACAGAGAGTTTGCCCCTGCCATGGGAGGTCCGTCCCCACCACTGTGCGCTCACATGTCTGGCTCCATCACTGGATGAGCATTACCAGCTGCCTTTCAACCACCCCATGGGCATCCCCCATGAGGTCTCACTGTTGCAAAGTTTGCCCAGATTCCTGGTCGCTCCCCGCTTCTCTGAAATAGTCGTCATCACACCCATGCAGCTACAGAAGTGACTTTCCACGGGTGGTTCCAGAACTCACAGATCCTTCTTGGAGGCTAAGTAAGACTGAGCCGGGCTCTGAAGCCATCACCTCTGGGAATGCACCTGCACTGGGGAGGAGGGCCCCCTTGTATTTCTAGGAATGAGAGTCACAGTTGTCCAAGTAGAAACTCCTAGGTCCCTGCAATTCTGTTGGGTATTTATTGTTTTGTTTAACATTCTTGGGAGAACTTTAGCAAGCACATTTGTAAGCATTCTAATATTCAGAAAATTAATATTCTCAGTGATGCACTGCCTGGGCGTACCAGCCAATACGACAAGCCTTAATGTATTTGTAATGGTTATAGGAGACACATCTGCTTTGAAAAACAGAAGCAACTGCTGCTTTTTTGAGATAACTGGCAAGTGTGTGCATTCACCAACTAAGCCACAACAATAGGGACATCAGGTGTTCTTACCTGATAAGGACCTGTGTATAAAATACTTAAGATTCCCTCACCAAGCTTCTCTAATGATGCTCTATTGGGAAGTAGACACCCATGTTTCTTCTAAGACAAAAAAGGGGGAAATTATTCAAAATTCAAAAAATTGTATTACTTCTATTCAGTATTCAAGCCTTCTACTCTTTTATGGAATTAACATAAGAATCACAAAGTCAAAGAAAAAAAAAACAAAATAAACCTGGAGATTTTTGGTTTCGTTAATTATAAATGCTGACAACAAAACTTTTCCAGTTCCAGGAAATAATTCTTCCTCTCACTACTTTTGTGTTTACACATATAATTATAGTTCCTTGCTACTAATCTATAAATCTGTAAAACTTTTTAGTATAGAAAACTGAAATGAACCCTGCACTTGAAAAATGCTTAGTTAGAACTTCTAGAATTCTCAAATCCCAATATTTGTAAGCCTAGATCCTGATAGCAAAATTAAAATGACCAGAAAATTAAGGTGCTAGCCATTCTGTGTATGATAGGCGAGAAGACCAAGGAAGGCCCTGTGTTTCCAGCCCAGCCTTGAAGAGAGCGCCCCATTTGTACCATCAAGAAAAAGAAAAATGAAACAAAAGAGAAGATAGAAATACAATCAAAGAAATCCTTGGTCTTCTGGAATCTAGGAGCTAAGCCAGTGCTAGACCCCATAAGAGATTAGAGCTTCATTCCTCCAGACAGCACACAGCTCTCCTTGGCTCCTCCAGGGGTGCCCCAGGGCTCCCTGCTTTGGTATTGGAGGGCCTCTTTCCTCACATAGCTCTCTTCTCTCTTTATTTGCCATGACAATTAATGAGGAATTTCCATTGTGCTCTGGTGGGTGATGATTCTCCCGTTCCTCCATGGCCTGTTAGGCACTCAGTACATCAGGCCCTAGGTGGAGTGTTTGCAGAGTCGTGTGTGAAGTGCTCACCACAGTGTCGAGTGCTCGTGGGCATCGCTGTCCAACTGCACCCAGCACTGGGGACCCAGGAGCCTGGACTCCCCTACCTCTGCCTCTCCTCTGCCTCCCTCTGACCTACTTTGGACTTCTTTGGCTTTTTCAGGCTGCGGAATGGAAGGCCTTGGGAAGGCACGTGGAGGGAAAGCTAACCGTGAAGAGCTCTGGCTGCAGGGCCAGGGCTGTGGGATGGACAGCCAGAGCTCAGGGAGCCAAAAGTGTGTGCACCCCGAGTCACATGCGTACTAGCAGCTGTGCTGGTGTTTAGGAAAGAGCACAGAGGCCACAACGATGAGGAGCCAGGCCCCAGCTCACCTTCAAATGCCTGCTCATTATTTATACATATTTTTCTGTCTTTTTTGTTTGTACTCCAACTTTTGAGGATGAATGGAGACAGAAAAATACCATAGATAGGTAGGTATGTAGATAGATAGCTAGATAGACAGATATGATACACAGACAGATGGACAGAATGACATCTTGTTAGGGAAGACTGGGTGATGTTTTTTAGGAAAGTCATGTTCATTTTCTACAGCTGCCATAACAAAATACCACAGACTGTTCCGCTTAAACAAGAGAAATTTATTTTGTCACAGTTCTGGAGGCTGGAAGTCCAAGAGCAGTGGGAACAGGTATGGTTTCCCTGAGGCCCTTGTCCTTGGCTTGCACGTGGCCATGGCCTCCTCGTCTCCCCACACGATCTATCTTCTCAGAGCCCACGATCTTGGGTCTGTGTCCACATTTCCTCTTCTTACCAGGACACCAGTCAGACGGGATTAGGTCGCACATGCTAGGGGCCTCATTTTAATTTAGTTACTTCTTTAAAGGCTCTATCTCCACATAGAGTCACATTCAGAGGTACTCGAGTTTAGGACTTTAACACAGAATTTTTGGGGAGAACATAATTCAGTGCACAACAGAAAATATATGGTCTTTGTTAGAGAAGACAAGAACATACAGTAATCTACAACAGAATATATACAGTAATACATACAATAGACAGTAAGGGTGCTGACAGGAAGAAATGGACTCTAAAGCAATTTCTCCACAGAATTAGAAGTACCTAACAGCAGACTTGTCAGAGAGGTGAGGTAGAGGAAGAGTTGAAGAAGTCTTAATGTTTTCTAGCTTGGGCAGCTGGACGTTTCGTATGTACACGACATAACGCCAGTGGAAATCAACAAATCACTTATTAATTCAGTAACTATTTAGTAAATGCTTACTATACACCCAACACATTTAGAGAAACAAAATGCCCTGTCTCATCAAATTCACACTCAAGACTTCTCTGAGCAGGTAAAGCATGAGGTATCACTTAGATCTTAGAAAGATCATATGTAGAAAGTGGAGATGCTGAGGAAGCAGCTCATTACGTAAATCTGAAACTCAGGGGTTGCAGTAATGAATTTGGAAATTAGAGTATGTCTACTCCTGAAACCATGAACCTGAGTGAATCCACCTAAGAAGCCTGAAAAGCAGCCTCTGTACCAGGCAAGGGCCTGTGTGGTGTGAAGGTCAATAAAGGACATGCACAAACGCATCTACCAATGAGATGGGGGAAGGTAGCGATGGCGTCAGTCCTGTCCATACCCAGCTGAGATTGCCCCCGTAGAAATTTCACATGTGTACTTTCAAATTAGCATTACGAATAATAGTTTTTAGATGCAGTTTACATAGTCAGGCAGCCGCAGCGTCTCACTATTCTAATCTTAGAAGTACTGAGGAAGGACTTGGGTGCATTATCCACACCCATCTACAGTCAGCAGGAAGCAGCTCAGCCCTCAGGGAGGCTGGCCTCTTCCCCAGGCACTTCCCTGCCTCAGGCAGCCTACTGCAAACCCTGTTTGCCAAGCAGACTGTGCCAGGGTGGAGGAGCGGACGGGCACTCACTGGTACCACCTGAGAGTGTCTGTGCAGCCTTGACAGATTTCTTGCTCTCTCACTCACCCCCCCCCAAATGTCCCCTGCAGTTCTTCTCACTGAGAGTCCCGACACTGCAGTGAGATCTCTCTTCCTTTCACACTGGGAGCCTGAGATCACTCCCTCCAGACAACCCTTCCTGCTTTGGCAGAGCAAAAACAGACTTCAGGGAAAGGTTTTCTAGAATTAAACAAACAAACAGATGACATCAGTGTCTCCCTGTTAGAGTCCAGGGCAAAGCCCTTCGTCATGCTGGCCCCGTGCCCTGGGGCCAACAGGAGGCCGGAGTTCTTCCTTGCAGAGAATGCCAGTGGACCCTAGTCATCGTCACACTCGATGACCATGATTCTGGGGAAAGCAACACTACATCCTGTTGGCTTCTCTGATGACACCTTCGTTTCCTTTCTGACACTGTTCTCTTTTCCCCGTGACCACTTGGTTCTTCTCCCCAGCCCGTCCAGTTTCCGAGGTCATCATTTTCTTTTCGTTGTGGACCATGATCTCCTTCTGATCAGGGATCGCCCTTCCCAAGTCTCCTAAATGTTGCTCTTCTCAACACACATTGGAATCATTTTCTTTAAAAATACAGAAATATAATTTGGCTCCTTTCTTATTTCCTCTTAATAATGTTATTCTACATTCTCTAATTCCTAATGGGGCCAAAATTTGGAGGCAGATTCACATTTTTGAACCCCATTGTAAATGAATGTCACATTATAAATTAAATACAGACCACAGATTGAATCAATATACCCTGGGATCAACATTGCCAGATTCCTAAATATTATTGTTATTATTTTAAAAACTACTGCTAGTATTATTGATCTCTCTAGTAACAAGTGTTTTTATCTGTGTATAAAATAATTCAATTTTATAAATCATCTAATTTTTGTTTAACGCCATCATGCTTAGGAAGTAACCAGTTTGAAACCTTCTGGTTTTTAGAAAGAAAACTGTTCTAGCGGTCGGCTAAGGAACTGCATGCTCATTAGCAGGCAAAGCTCAGAGCACCGTATACATTCCATTCCTCTAGAATGTTCTCCAATTGCTAGGGGCACGAGCTTTCTAATTTATCAAATTTTGAAAAGGAAGATATAGAAGATAAAAGCAATTAACATTTTTTAAACAATGAGATCACAAAAAGAAAAATAGACAATGTTTTCCATCCCTCATACACCATTTTTATTATTATTATTATTATTATTATTATCATTATCATTATCATTATTATTTTTGGTACCAGGGATTGAACTCAGGGACAGTCGACCACTGAGCCACATCCCCAGCCCTATTTTGTGTTTTATGTAGAGACAGGGTCTCACTGAGCTGCTTAGCACCTCACCATTGCTGAGGCTGGCTTTGAACTAGTTATTCTCCTGTCTTTTCAGAAAACAAAGACGATACTCTTAGAGAGTTGCTCCATTCTGAAGGCTCATCGGGTGGCCAACAACCACCTTTGGGTTTTCAATATGTTACATCTTTTTCTCAGCCCAAGAGTCCTTGGGATTGCAGGCATGCACCACCACACCTGGCTTAATCTTACTTTTAAAAATGGAGAGCAAAGTAGGCAAACAGGAAATGAAATGAAGTAAAACCTCCACATAAAAATAAAAAGAAGAGTGAAAGCATCACTTAAAGATAGCATGTGACTTCAGTTTCTTAAACATGTAACAGGCAAGTAACAGGATCTGGGGCAACTGCAAATTTACACCAGATTATCTAAAAATGATCTTTGGTAGTTAATGCAAGAATACTGATCTCTGCCCCTGCAGCCTCCACCTGAGGAGCTAAAGGCACTTCCCTGAAACACTCAGGATTAAGAGTTCCTAGTGCATATTTGAACCTAGTTCTACTAAGATGCAGGTAAGAGACTGAGCACAGACAGATCACTGAAGCTACATTTCTGTGTGAATATGAGCAGCTGGAGGAGGGTAGAGAGTCTTGCCAGCCCAGAACTAGTATGTCTGGTGCTTTCATGGAGATGTAAGGGAGAAAAAGAGGGGTGGGGTATGCAGAACAGTAAGTACAAAGGCCCTGGGGTTGAGATGCCGTGAAAAATTCAAGGAACAAAAAGAGGGTCTGTGAGGCTGAAGGGTAATGAGGCTCAGAGATGAGGTCAGAGAGTCTGGAGGTAATGATTTCCATCATCAGGATATTTTCATTTTATTCTAACATAGGAAGCCATTGAGAGTTGTGACCTGTCCCTTGGGGAAGGCTGGCAAGATTGTGGAGCTTCCGTGAGGGAACAGAAAAGGAAACCGTGCCTCCTCTGCTGTCTGGAACTCAACAAAACTCCAGGAGAAAGAGCGGTTTGGGGGCTCCATAGGCAAACACCAAACAGAGGCCTGAAGGTCTCCAAAGAAGAGCCTCCGATTTGGGCAGCAGAAGAAAGGGATTTGTCTCACGGAGCCAATGCTGGTCATGTCAGCTCAATACCTGAGTCTTGCTTATAAAATACCATTAGTAACCAACACCCAGAAGGTGGCTTAAAGGAACCAGAGGCCAGCCTGGGCCTGGACGGAGGGCACCCTGTCCAGACAGCCGTTCCCACAGGCTCCTGTGAGGCCCTGCCTGGTTCTGCCCTTCAGCACAGCGTCTTCCGGCTGCCACAGCCCCCGCGGGCACCTGGAGCAGTGGTTTCTGGACATCTGAGTCGAGAGGGACACATGTGCGACGCACTTTGACCCCACAACTCACTCTTGTGACTCTGTCTTAAGGAAATGATGTGCGAGGCCATCGTGGAGCAGCAGCGGCAGGCCTGGTACCGTCCAGCGCAGGCGGCCGCGCAGGACCATGCTCTGAGAGAACATGCGACAGCCAGAAATGCCCCCAAGATGCTGTGTGCAACACGCCCTGAGCTTTAAATCATGGACATCTATATATGCAAACCGTCGTTCCCCGATGTGTTTTCTTAAAGTGTTAATGGTGGTTCCCTCCTGACGACAAGCTGCACTGTAGCTTTTTCTTTCTCATTGATTATTTTCTGGTACAATGAACATAATTTAGTTTTGTGATTTAAAACTTATCAAAATGAACTAACAACTCCCTTGAAAGCTGTGTGTCCTAAATGCTTACCTGCGGCATTCTTGGGACTGGCCTTCACCCTCCTCCCTGTGGTTCTGGGAGGCCACCCTCACCAAGAGAATCGGGGACATCCTGAGGTATGCTCAGTCCCCTCCAGTGGCCATCTGTTACAGGATGACACACACTGTTCCTGTGGACTGCGCATCTTACACAAGAAAAAGAAGAAAATTAGGCCATATCCACTCGTACTCTGTAATTTAAACATCCTATTTTCATATTTTCGAAATTTCTTAATTTTTAGAAGTTGTGTGCATTTGGTAGAAATATGCTTTTCATAGTGGAAAGGAGGCTCCATATAGCAGACAGAAGTATTTTGGGGCCATCTCCATCTTAGTGTCCAGCTAGAAGTTCTAGAAACTAAGTTAGTATTTGCTGAATAAACTTTAAAATAATGAATGAATCCAGTCCCAATTAATCGGGCCACAGAGAGAAACATGGTGTAACGCCACCACGAATGAGGCTGCCTGAGGTCAGAGTTCAGACAAATTTGGACGTGCATGGTCAGGAGCACTTCTACAAATGCCGCACCGTCTTACAGATGCAGCTGGAAGGGGACTTCTTCGCTCCAGCTGCAATTCAGGAGCTTCTAATATCTCATATAAATGGATTTAGACAATGGCTTCTTTTCCACAACAAGCAAGAAAATTAAAGCCTATGGAAAAAAAATTATATTCATGGAGTAGCATTACTGCCAACTTAAACACAAAGCCTTGGAATAAAAACAGGGCACTTCACAGAGAAGAAAGAGAAGCAAAACAAATAATGGCATGCAAATTGCAAACATTCTACCATTCTTACTTCTATGCTATTCAAATCCAGAAATTGTAAATGCAGGGAGCATGCCACGAAGCCCTGTGGCATGTCATACAAGCCGAACAAGCATCAAGGCTGCTAGCCACGTTCCAGTTGACACACTGCTTCCACCTCAAGCATATCAACTAAGGAAACGTAATGAATGCAAAGATCTGTGCGCAAAGTTGAACCATGGATTTGAAGAAGACATTTCATGTATATGTGAATCATGGGCAGATAGAGCTGATGGGAGATTAGGTATTAGGGCTTTCCAGAAGAAACAAAAAACCAATAGGGCGTGTGTGTGTGTGTGTGTGTGTGTGTGTGTGTGTAGAGAGCTTTTAAGGAGTTGACTCATGACAGGTCCAAACTCTGCAGGGTAGCCGGCAGTCTGGAGGTCCAGTTCACCTGCAGAGGCAGCACCCGGGCCAAAAGCCTTCTCAAAGCGCCAGTGCTTCTCCACCAAGACCCTCAGTGGATTGCACACACTGTGGAGGGCTATCTACTGCCTCAATGATTATCTCATCTAAAAAATACCTTCAAAGTAACTCCAGATTTGCTTGATTAAATATCCAGGCACCCCAGCTGACTTAAAATTAACCATCATACCAGCCAACATGCGCATTTGGAAGGATTCTCAGAAAAGCAAACTTGCCGAGCTCATGAGCAAGTAGACCCGTGAATCTTTCCTTCCTATTGACATTAACCTTTTCCTGAAGTCTGTAAAATGCCCTCAAGAGTCACAGAGCCACAAACATCAGACAATAGTTTTTCTTCTGCTGCTTTAATTTTAAATATAAAGCACTCAGACTCCGAACTCTTCTTGGGGCCTGTGCCTAGGGTCACCTTGCCCCCAGCAGATCTTGCTGCCTTGCTTTCCACATCATAGGAACCAATACGCGCTGCTCTCGGTTGAACCAAGAGTTGGTGTTAGGAGCTCAATCAGAAAGCAGGAAGTCAGCCGGGCGCAGTGGCGCACGCTTGTAATCCCAGCACTTAGGGAGGCTGAGACAGGAGGATGGCGAGTTCAAAGCCAGCCTCAGCAACGGCGAGGCGCTAAGCAACTCAGTGAGACCCTGTCTCTACATAAAACACAAAATAGGGCTGGGGATGTGGCTCAGTGGTCAAGAGCCCCTGAGTTCAATCCCTGGAGAAAGAAAGGAAGGGACGGAGGAAGGAAAGAAAGAAGGAAGGAAGGAATGAAGGAGAAAGAAGGAAGTCGTCACCTTGCATCAAATAACTCCTCTGATTTTCACTTCTCCCTCTACAAAATAACAGGATCTACTAATAATCTCAAATATCATGTAAGCAGAAACTGCTGGTAGGCAAAAATTCACATAGACACCATGGTGGTCTCTTCACGAGGGGGAAACTTCAAAGAAACTCTGAGGCATATTCAGGGAGAAATATGCACTATTGCAGTGAAAGAAAATAGTACATGAAAAGAATGAGGTGGAAATGTACCAGGTGTGTTCAACAGGCTGAGCAGAAAGTAAGTGAAAGAAACTACAGGAAACATGATTGAAAAGTAGGTGGTGAACATGAACTTGAACTTGAACTTGAAGACAACGTGAATACCAGGCACTTGAAAGGAACAGGGGTATTGTGCATGGGTTTTAAATTGGGGCATAACATAATAAAAGTGGTTCTTCCAGGAGGGGGAAACTTTCTGGCCACATGGATTTATTTTCTCTAAACCAATAAACTTGATTTCTTTCTTATGTCTCCTGTGCCTCCGTTTTTGTAATCACAGACAGAATCACCCAGTTTCATGTAGAAATTATACAACATTAAGCTGCAAATCCATGCAGTATGAAAAAAAATAATTTGGAAGTAATTTTGTCATAAAATTGCTTCAATGCAGCTGTCACAACTAATACCTGTTATTGCATTTGTAAACTATCACTTGTCAGGGAAAAAACTTAAACAGGAAAAACGTGGGCTGCAGAGAAACTCATTAAAATGAACTATGGATCTAGCATAAAGGGAAGAAGAGATCTCAACATTTAAAAGGAAGAGACACAGGCTGTACCCAGCTGTCACATTAAATCTTCCAGAGAGGAAGTTAGGATCAGTGGCTTGCAATCTATCTCAAGTAGTAAAGAACTGACTTAAAAAAAAAAAAAAAGCAAAAGGTTTTGTTTGATTTTAAATTGATATATAATAATTCTACATATTTATGGGGTAGAGTGTGATATAGAATTGTAGAATATCTAGAATTGTAGAATGATCAAATCTGGATATTTAGCATACCTTGATTGTGCTCTTGGTCTATGGTGAGAGCTTTCAAAATCCTCTCTTCCGGCTATTTTGAAATGCACAATATGATATTGCTGACTACAGCACCTACATACTAAAGCACACCATGCACTCCTAACTCTAGTTTGTGCCCATTAGCTTATCTCCTCCCATTCCTCTGTCAGCCTGCATACAGTAGCCCTGGCTTACCTCTATTATCTCTCTTCCTTCAATGAGATCAACTGGTTTTAGATTCCATGTAGAGATCACACCATCCTTCTGTGCCGGTCTGATTTGCTGAACAAAATTTCCTCCAGATGCATTCCCATTGCCAATAATGAAGAGATCTCAACAACGAAAGCCATAAACATTAATGAAAGAAATTGAAGAGTGTAGGAGCATCTCCATACCTTCAACCCCTCCCTTCCAGCTTTCCCCATTCCATGCTAATGCACTGTGCTCTTGACAAAGAGCACCCCTTTGTTTGTAACTTTGGACCTGATTGGTCCAGGAGTGTATATAAGTTCCTGCACTTTCTGGAATAAATGGTGTTTCTGAATCTCGCTCAGGTGGTTCTGCATCTCACTGGGGCAGAGCAGGTTTTTACCTACACTCCGGGGTCTGGGGAGAGTGGCCCTGCTAACCGTCACTGTCCTGGAAGACCTCATTTCATCTTCTTCCCCGGAGACACCTTCTTTCTTCCGTCTCTCAGGACTCCAACTCGTTGAGTGGACCCACGCAGCACAACCCTTAAAGCAATAGAAGAGGACACAAAATAAATGGAAAGATAATCCATGTTCATGGATTGGAAAAATTCATGTTGTTTAAGTGTCTGTACTACCCCCAAAGAAGTGCATTGATTTATATATGCAATCTCTATCAAAATATCAATGATAGTTCTTTCAGAAATAGAAAAAAAAGTCTTAAAATTCACAAAACCATGAAAAAAGTCTTAAAATTCATGAAACCACAAAAGCCCCAAAATTGCTAATGTGATCATGAGCAAAAAGGCCAATGCTGGTAGCCGCATACTTCCTGGGTTTGGGATGCAAAAGAAAAGCTAAAGTAACCAAAATGGCATGATCTGGCATAAAGCTGGACTATAGACCAGTGGAAGAGAACCAAGAAAACAGAAATAAATCACATGTGGCAGCCAACTGATTTTGGCAAAGAGGCTAAGAATACATACTGGGAAAAGCAGTCATTTTAATAAGTAGTGCTGGGAAAACTGAATTTTAACTATCCTCATGCTAAAGAGGATACCTCTTACCACCAACCTCAGCCCTAGGCAGCAGCTACATTTGCTTTCTGTTCGTATAGATTTACTTATTCTAGACATTTCATGTTAATAAACTTATACAATGTGTTGTTTTGTTTGGGCTTCTTCAACTTGGTCTAATGTTTTTGAGGTTCCTTCATTATGCAGAATATAGCAGTACACTGTTCCTTTCTATTGCTGAATGATATTCCGTTGTATGGATATACCACATGTTTTCCATTCACCAGTTGATTAATATTTGAAGGTTTTTAAATTTTGGTTACCATGAATAATGCTGCTAGGTACGCTCATCTTTGTGTACATATGTTTTTCTTTCTTCTGAGTAGATAACCAGAAAGAGAATTGCTAGGTAGGAAGTCTATGTTTAATTTAGTGTTTAAGAAACTGACAAACTGTTTTCCAAAATGATGACAGCATTTAACATTTCCACAAGCAATGCTTGAGAGTTCCAGTGTCTCCACATCTTCACCTATACATGTTATTTTCTATCCTCTTGATTGCAGCGATCCTGATTAATGCAAAGTGGTAACTCATTTTAGTTCTGATTTGCAATCCCCTAACGATTAATGATTATTAACAAATTGTCATGTGTCAATCCATATAAATTCTTTGGAAAATGTCTGTTCCAATGTCTTGTGATTTTTAGTCTCATGATTCCATTGTTTTCCATAAATTGTGAATGTAAGTCCCTTTTATGGTTTTCAGGTATTTTCTCCCAGTCAATGGATTGAATTTTACTTTTCTGATCATTTTTATTGAAGTACAAAGCTTTCCATTTTGTTTAGGTATAATTTATCAATTTAGCTTTTTTAATTATTTATGCTTTTGATGTTATATCTAAGAAATAATTGCCTAACTAAGATCTGAATACTTATTCCTTCCTATTTGCCTTTATTATTTTGCAGGGCTTTTATATTAAATAATTTTAGAGTAAGGATTCTCTGAAAATTTAGGTGGGCTGGAAACAAAATCGTGTAAATGGCATAAAAGAACGAATGCAAACACAGTCACTCATGAGTATGTGTAGCAAAAACTTGTATCATCTATTTTGTGTTAAAATCAATGGGACACAAAACATCCCTTTAAAGTTACTTGTAGGCAGCAGGCTCAGAGCTCAGGAAAACTGAACCAAGAGACTGGTGAAAGAAAAGCTCACCAGTGAGGAATACTGTCTACGAGGCCAGGATGTATCCAGTCCCTGGCTGACCATGGCTGAACTGTCTAACAGGAAAATGCTCAGAACACAGAGTATGAGAGGGAGAAGGCTGCGTAAGGAAAGAGATTTCATCTGCTTAAACACAACGAATACCAAGGACTTCAATAATCATTCTCACCATGAATGGATAAAGAAACTGTGGCATATATACACAATGGAATATTACTCAGCAATAAGAGAGAATAAAATTATGGCATTGGCAGGTAAATGGATGGAGTTGGAAAATATCATGCTAAGTGAAGTAAGCCAATCTCAGAAAACCAAATGCTGAATGTTCTCTCTGATAAGTGGATGCTGATCCATAATTGGGGGAAGGACATGGAGGAACTCTGTTCACAGGGGTTTATGGGGGAAGGGGACATGGAGACAGTAAAGGTGGTGGAATATGATGGTCATCATAGCCCTAGCTTTATGTATGACTGCATGTATGTTGTGATTCTATATCACTTACAACCAGAGAAATGAAATGTTATCCTCCATCTGTGTACAATGAATCAAATTGCACTCTGATACCATATAAACCTAAATAGAACAAATAAGTTAAAATATGAAAAAGTAATAATAATCGTCCTCACCTTCCTATGAAGTAAGCTATGTTTGCATTCCACAACCAACGGAAGGGAACATGCTTTGCCCACCTAGGGAAGATTAAGATGGCACACTCAGGGTACGTTAGCCTTCCTGCCAAGGTTTGTAATGAAATCTGTTCCCACCACCATTTCCTTGAAGATTACTAATAACCTTCCTATTTCCAAATCTGTATGGTCTTTTATTCTTTGATGAGTAGGAAAATATTGTTACTGAGTAGGAAAAGAAATCAGAGACAAGTGTCTGTCAATGTAGAAGACTGTTGAATTTTGAAGCATAAAAATGAAGACTATTTATAGACTATGTTCTAGAATTTCACAGCCTAAAGGAACATTAGTCAAACAACCTCTTCTTTATTGGAGCAGAAGGACTTGGAGAGAGTGTATAAAGATTAGAACCCAATCTGGCACGTTAGCTATAACATCACTTAGTATTCAAACATTTATGGCACTGTATTAGTCAGGGGTGTTAGGTGCCATATAAGTAAATGTTTCATCCTTGTGATAGTATCTTCAGCTTTTCAGGAGACATACTTGCTCTTTTCTGATTTCTCAGCATCCAACAGAGTGTGTGGCTCAGAAAGCTCTTGCTGAAGTCTCACATCTGAAGAGGTGCTCCATTCAGTCATCACTCATGTCTTCAGTGAGCCACCCTATAAAAGCTCAGCCTGTTTTTTCTTTGGAATTGAAAGATATATGTCCAAACTTTTCATTCTTTCTGCTTTTATATCTTTTGACTTTTTTCTCTCTCTTATTACGCCATCTGATTCCCCATTATTGCTGTTTTATTATTTCAGAGATAAACTCAAGAATTATAAAGCTAATCATAACATTATTTTTAAGTAGTGTAGGTTATAACAGGAAGAAAATGATTGTCTGTGGAAGAATCAAGCAATTTTTCTCATCAAAAGAGAAAAAAAGATAATCGAATTCAGTACATTCAGCTAGCACTAATTGAACTTGCCTTGTGTTTCCCTCACTAAGGATTTAACAGCAATTATGACATAATCCTCTCTCAAGAAACTGATGTATCAGCAGAAAATCAGTGTTGTGTGGTGATTTAACGTTAACTGGAATCTAAGGCAGCCACAATGCATATTAAGTACCAAGTATTTTGTGTATAACACGTTTAATAGTCACAATAATCCTATGAGGTAAGCACTGTTCTGTGTTCATTTGACAAATGAGGACACTGAAGCAGGGAGTTTTGGAGCACGTTCTGGAACAACTTTACAACAGGCAAAGTGAGTACTTGGACCAGGCAACCTGGATTCAGAGCTGACAGTCTTAGGCCACTTTGTTCTGCCTCTTAATTAACTGAAACTTCTCAGTTTTTAAAAGATTTTAGTTTCAGAAGATATTTCTTTCTTTTTACAAATATAGCTCCAAAATTAGAAATTAAGACTTGTTGGCTGTTGGACAGTAGATCCACGTTTGACCTGTGAATGACTTTGTAATGCAGAAGCAGCTGAAGATTGCAAATGCCTTTATAAATACATGACATCATTGAAACAACAACAAATTCTACTTCAACACAATATGTAAGATTTTTTAAAGTGTTCAAATCATAATGAGAACGCAAGGCCACAGTACTATGAGAGCACTGGATGCTGAACACAGAGGAAGGGGCCCATAGCAGGAAGCGGAAGGCTGCTGAATCACAGCCTTGGGCTTGTCACCGCCAGAGGGGACACTGAGAAGCAGGTGCTGGCTTGCACGGGCCGCGTGGATGTTGACTGGCGGTTTCCATCGTGGCATTGCTGCTGTTCCTTTTGCATGTGGTCTGTCCCAGGAGACGGCGAGGTGAGCGTTGTGTTGGTGCTGTGTCCCGTGGCATGCCGGGTCGCCTTGGCGGGTACATTGTGCATCCTGCTACTGTCACTGGGAGTGCAAAACTGGAAATTGCCAGAGAACGTCCCATAAGAATTTCTGATCTCTCAAGGTGGATTGAGATCACCCATGCCCCTTTACCACTCCTGGCTGAATCTGTTCAGGCTGCAGGACGCGCGCTATGGCAGAAGCAGCTTGGAATGGATTACCCACGACAGATGTCCATCAACAACTTCTCCAGCCGAAATATTTCCTAATTTAGATTCTTTCCTTCTTTTCTGGTAAACATACTTAATTCCAAATATAGTTATTGGAATGTGGGTTACTTCATGAAACTCCGGCTTTCCTTTCTAAGCAGCAAGTATCTAAGGGGTCATTCACACACTTCCCTTGGAAATGCTTTGCAATTTCAGCCTGAGTGCAAATTCCCTTCTTCCATCTCCATCAAGATTAATATGAAATTTAAAATAACAGAATAACGATTATAGCCTCCATTCCCAATAGCCA
Source organism: Xerus rutilus (assembly GCA_028644305.1). Lineage (NCBI taxonomy): Eukaryota > Metazoa > Chordata > Mammalia > Rodentia > Sciuridae > Xerus > Xerus rutilus. Next base: position 2,180,106 of record CM053409.1, on the reverse strand, counting down.
CAATTCAGGACTGAGGGATTAACTGAAGTCCAATAACTTTTAAAGAACAAAACAAAAATAGATTTTTTTTAAATGCATGGTTCCTGATCACAATCAAAAGAAAACATTTTTGTCCAATTCACAAGAAATTCTGTTGATTACAACCTACTTATATAGTCAAAGTTGATGTTACTATCAAAGCTGTTATTTGAGCAGCATATGGTCTTTCCCCAAGGCACCACAACCAGAGAAAATGAGTTAAATTCTGTGGTGGTGTCCTGCTCTGTCCCAATGGGCGGGGGTGTCTTGTATTTCCATGCCTTGAGTGGCCGTGGGCTTGGTTTACTCCTCTCTGTCCTTCACCTCCTTCTCTGAACAAAGACTGATTTTCATGTGCAAAGCGTTGGTGAACGTTTCCCTGGGGCGCTGGAGCTAGCATTTCTCAGAGCGGCAGGCTGTCGTTGCTTACTGTCATCTTTCATCACAGAAATGTCTTCAAAGGGCAGCAGGAACAGCCGTGGTCAAGTTGATCTCTGCTTCCAGGGAGCATGTGATGGAAATGAATCTGAAGCAATTTAGCAACAAATGCTTGCTAGCTCGCAGATCGAGATTCATAGCAATTAAGAGACAGACACGTTTCCCTAGAATGGTCCAGGAGCGCTCCTCCCTCTTGGGTCTGAACGCTCACGGTGGCTTCTGGGCTCCCCTGGCACAGCTGATAACGTCGGACACTCAACACCAGCCCTGCAGCGCCGGCGGCTGGGGGAGGGGGCTGAGTGATGTTGCTGATGGCTGCCAGAGTTAACACAGAATTCCTGGGCTTGCACCCTCATCTTGGCTTGTAAAGTATCTTTCAGTTCCAGTCTCATATGTTTTTGTGTAGAAAGGAATTTGGTATCAGTATGTTACTAATCCCCAGGAATGTTTCTGGAAGGGAGCAAAGGATGGGAACATTGAAGATACAATGACAAAATGTAGAACATGTACAATTGTGTTTGTCGCCTGCTGCAGGTACCTCTGACCTTCCACTGGTGTGTGTATGTGAGCAACAAATCACAGGCATTTTGAATAATTCTTAAGGACCTGCTTATACTTTAAATGTGTCAGATTCTTTACCTCTCCTAAGAGCCGTGCCTCCTGATTTCAGCATCAGCATGCATAGCTTGGCTGGCTAATTTGAGTGCAAACCTGCTGAAAGGAGGAGGAAAGACTGGGAGCTTTCTCCTCAGTGCCTGGGCACTTCTTCCCTGAGAATCTGTACCTGGAAGCCTTAAGAAATACACATGACATGGGAGAAAGTGAGACCATGAGCCCTAGGGCTCAAAATTCATTCCCAAAGTCCCCCCAACCAACCCTAGTCCCAGCAAGTGACCTGACATTTTGCATCATGACCAAAGCAGACAGCTTCTAGAGGGGCTATGAGGCAGCCACACAGTAAAAGAAGAAAAAATACACTTTGAAAATTGTTCATTAAAATAGAGCTTTCTAGAACAGTTTGGTTTTCCCATTAAAAATGATTAACTACTAAAGATTCAAATGTATCAAGTTAAAGCTTTCAATTATAATACGAATAAGTCTCAGAGATCTAGGGCACAGCAAGGTGGCTATAGTAAATAATTCTGCATTATTTGCTTGCAATTCACTAAGAGAATATACTTCAAATGTCATCTCTCTCACAAACTCACACACACACACGATGTGTGTAGTGATGGATATGTTAATTATTTTGTTTGCAGTAATCATTTTATAATATATACCAATACCATATCACATCATGTTGTACACCTTGAACATATAAAATTCTTATTGATCAATTTACCTAAATAAAGAAGAAAAAGATAATATTTTAAAATGCATACATATACATATATAGGCAAGGGTGGTGTTAAGATATTTAAGTTTATATAACATTTGCATAAAAATAAGTACTAAGAAGGATAATAATGAGGAAAGCTGGAAAATAAAAAACCCACCTTCTCCTGATGCAATACTGACCCAGCATAAGTCTCCTTCCAGTTACCATGTACACACACTACAGTTTAGGAAAGAAAAGAAGGTATAGGAAAAAATTGCTCCACGTTAAAAGTGTTTCTCATTGAAAAAATATCACAAAATTAAAATTATACTACAAATTCCTAGTGGTTTAATATCATTTAGAAGGCCATTAAATGCCATCTCACTTCTGGTTCTGATGATTCCCTTCAGTTGTTCCTTTGTATCCTCTTTCTTTGAATTTGAGTAGGGAAATTGATGGATATAATCATATTGCTATACATGAATATGTTAAGAGGAAAATGGTAGATTGAAAATAATATTTATCAACATTTTACCTTCTTGGGTTGGGCCAGTTTACTGTGGGCAGAGTGCCATGCACAGCTCTCAGGGCAGTGACCAGAGGCATTACCATATTCCAAATCCCTGAAGTCGCTCTTGCCTCCTGAAGCAAGGTGCATTAGCAGACTGATGGTATTTCCAGATAGAAAAATGCAAAGGAAAATGTGGAGCGCGACAGGGAGAAGAGCTTAATAGACCTGTGCACATGCATTAGCCTCCGACTCGAGATTGATCTGCAGATGCAGCTGCCAGCTCCACCGCCGGGAGTCCCTCATCAACCCTTCCTCTGACCCCTCACTCCCCACCCCGTGTCTCACAAGCTTCCCAAGCAGATGTCTTAACTTAATAGAGAACTTAAACAGGTTCAAGACAGACAAAGTTGACGTCATGTTCTTGGCTCATTTCAGCAAATCCCACGTTCGGCACATTGTTTTCTCTGCAGTTCGGTATCTCTGTGCACCTGGGGAATCAACTAACTGAACCCTTCAATGGCTAGAGGAGACAAGGAGAGCCCCTCCCTTGTTCTTACACAGTGACAAACCCCTTTCAAACTTCTTAACATTTTTGCGAGTTTTTAAACAAACAAGTTAGGTAATAACGGGTTAAAATGGACCAAATGCACAAAGTATAGAACCTAGTGATAGATGGGCTTCGTTCAGTTACCAAAATCATCCTGTCCCTTCTGTTGTGCCGTATTGTCCATTCACATGGGACCAGGGGTCTGACTGGAAATGAGCTGTTTTCTCTGTGTGAATAAAAAGCTGCTACCTTTCCTTTCTCCCCACCACGTCCAGAAAGAAAATAGATGAAGATATCCCGATTTAAACATTGAGAGATGCAGGGTGGTTCCTCATTACCCTTCCGTACTTTCAGAAGACTGTAAATCATCACCTGCAGAATCATTTCCAAGTGCTTCTGCTGCAGTGTTTCTTGGTGGGGGGATGGTTTACATGGCCTCTGAAAAGCACATATTGCCAAAGGTGACATTACCTACTGGAAAAGGGGAAAGAACTAGGAAACCTGTCCAGACCACCCCTTGTTTACAAGTCCTCTGCACTCCAATGCTATTTAGGAAACAACTGGAAGTCTGTTCAAAATGGTCTCCATTAGGATAAAAAATTGGTATTTAATAATTGATCCGCTTTAGCCTTCTCAGGGCTGACATATGGAGGGTGTGTTCCCCTGTGTACCAACAGCACCCTGTGCACGCTCACCTTGCCCTTCCCATGTAATCTGAGCCAGGTGTCGGCTCGCTCCTGGGCTGCTGTGCAGCCTCTCTGCTGGCTTTAGCAGCCCGGAACCCAACCAGCACCAGCTGCTCCATCCAGCTGGAACCCCCCTCATCCTGCACCACTCTGCCCACTGCTGGCAGCATCTCCAGTTCCCCACGCCTCTTGATCTTTTCTACGGCTTGGCTCTCACCTACCTGCCCTATCTTACACCCATCCAGTACTGCAGGTCCTCGGGTTTGGTGGAGAAACCACAGGGCCGTGGCAGAAGCCCTGCTCAGATGCCACGCACAGCCGACCGACCTGCAGCCCTCGCTGGCCAAGCACAGCAGGTCTCTCCGCCATTGCTCCATGCTGAGTCAAGACCCCCATCCTGCACCTTCCCTGCTGCCACCTGGACCCGGCTCTATATGCAGCGCCCTTCCCTAGCAGCTCTCCCACTCCAGAGACTCCGAGAACGGGTCAGGTTGTCCCTTCTGACTTCTAAGCCTTGTGCACCTTCCTCCTTCAGATGGCCTTCTCAACTCCTCTGTTATCTTAGGAAACATTTGCCAGCCTCTCCTCCCTCTCCTGTGTCTTCCCTCGTGTCCTCCCAGGACGCCTTTATTCTATTTGCCTTCAACAAACTGCTCTCCGATTTCTGCCTCCACTGCTGAAATGTTCTGTTGAAATTTCCCAGTGATGACCTAACATTGCTCCACAAAAACTGCTCTCGTTGACATCTCCGTGCTATCTGACATCCTTCCTGGAACTTTCTCCTCTCTTCCCTCCTCGACCACAGGCGTCCATGGCTCTCTTGTATTTCCCATCTATGCGTCTCAGTCTCTGCCCTGATCCTCTCGCCTCATTCATTTCCTAAATGGCTTTGACCGCAAGCGCGGTGAAGTGGTGGAGCCAGGATTCCAAGACGGCCAGTAGCCCTCCAGGGCAGCTGCACAGGGTTTATACTGCAAGCCCTGCCCTCAGAGTTCAGCAAAAAGAAAGTAAGAGGGGGTGTCAAATACCAGCTCTACCACGTAGAGTATGGGGCATGTAATTTCTTTGAGCACTGGTTTTTTCATTTACAGGATATTGGTAGCAATACCTCCCAGAAAGACTTAGTGTGAGGAGTAACTGATAATAAATGCAAAGTGGTTATTACAAGTGTCTGTAAATTGTAGCTTTTCAATAAATACACCTATTATTCTTTTGGATTTTGTTTCAACAAATGCCTTTCTGCATGAGACAAAACACTGAGGAAAGGAGCCATTTAGGGGAAACTCAGATTAAGAAAAGAGAGGCGTTTTTGCTAGCGTCTGAGTGAACCATGTAACTATTACCTGAGCGGTCCAACTGAAGGCTAACTCTTCATCAAGGTTAAGAAGCTTCCCTTCTGTGGAGGGACACAATGACTTGAGGCACCTCCCCAGCACTGTTACCCCGCTGATGCTCATGAGCACCTCTAGCTCTCTGCATGAACCGGCGACTCCAGAGTGAAATCTCCCGAAGAATGTTCACAGGTTCTCTCATTGCCTTTAAGACCATCTTTGAAAAAGAGCAAAACTTTGAAAAACTCACATGAATTTATTCAGAAAGTCATGACTTTTCTGATTTAATGGAATTCCTTTACCTTTAGTTTTGCAATTCAAAGAAAACAATCAGGCTCTTGATAAGAGGATTTTTGAAAAGGTAAAACTCTCACTGCCATACATATGAAGTAAACACGTCAAATATTTTACTTAATTTTGCTAATTAACCAGGATATGTTGTATCTATGTCAAAGGAGAA
>CM053409.1:2146586-2174297 GCA_028644305.1 Xerus rutilus | reverse complement strand
GCTAATTACCTGTAAAACATTCCTTTGAGAGTTCTCAATGATGAAAGCTCTTGAACTGAGATAATGTGATAACCAAGAAGTGATGGAGGGTTTCTCTGGACTGGCCAGAGGACAATAGGAAGAGCTCTCTGACGTTTGGGATGGGACCTTGACATCCTGACTCACAGCCCTTCCACTGGTGTGCATTTGGAAATGAGGTTCTTTAGGTCATGGGTATTTTCTTGTTCAGGACTCTCTCTTTCCTATCAACAAAACCTTTTTAAAAATATATTCTTAAAAGCAGATCTTGATATGTGTGGTGAGAACATGGCTGCACACTCTCCATCCTAAGATCTTCCTAGGCAGCTTTCCAACTGGTTTTAATCACACAGGGATTATTCTTCATCTCTTATCATCAGTGTTCAATAATTTCTAAATGAATTAATTTGTGAATAAATTTGTAAATAATAGGCAAGTGAATAAACACTGCCCTGGTTGCCAGAGAGTGTGGGATGGACACACGCACCTCTGACCATGCAGCTGTTTTCACCGAAACCCTGCACATCCTCAAAGACATCCACAATGAATTCCCCACCCTGACCATGGGACAGTGCCTGGATGATTGCTCTTGCTTCATCTAAGAGCTCAATGTTCTTGAACTTGGAGATTTGAAATACACTTTTTTTTTAATACGAAGCAGTGTTTCAAAGAGAAATGGATGAGGCTTTCTAAGTTAAAATATTTAATTGGATGTTAATATTCTACCATCTTTATACATCTAATAAAGCAATTTTAAAAACTCCTTTCACTATTTCAATTTCTGGCTTTATTGGTCTGGAGCCATGGTGCCACAGGTAATTTTCTAAAGGAGTGATATTTTTAATATGATTACAAATATAAATCTTTGGCCTGGGTGCATAGTTGTGTGCATGTGTGTGTGTTTATCCTGCTTTATTAAGAAAGAAGATTGAAGGCCAAGACCGAAGAATAGGATGACTCACTGAATCGCAGGAAGTGTTCAAAGGAAAACTTGTGACTCTTCTAGAAAAAAATATGGCAAAATAGAAAGGTCCATTTCAGGCACCAAGGAATATTGATGGCCTAGAAGGTCCACCCATGTCCTGCAGGAAAAAGACCAACTGAGCCTGGCCCAGGGAGCAATAGCACAGGCTCAGGGTACAATAGTGGAACATCTGGGGTTAGCCTTCTGCACTCTCCAGCTGCGGGAGGTGGGTGTTGGCTGCTGTGGTAGTGGTTAAAGAAGTTTGAGGAAGAAATTTGTAGAAGCAGTAAGAGAGGAAGGAGAAAACCAGTAGAACTGAAGTGTGCTTAGAAGTCCAGGATGAAGCTATGTTAGTGTGGCAGAAAGGGTTGCCCAGAGAGTCGAACCTGTGCATTGCATCTGGTGGTGCAGAAATGGTCAATAGTCTTTGTTAAAGTAATAGCGGAGGAGAGAAAAGAAGGAGTTCAGATTGCACTAAATTGTTGAGAGTTTGGAAAATCAGGGAGAAGAACAAATGACTAGGAAGTGTTCAATAGCATGGATGATAATGAAAAGAAAGGCTGGGTGGCCCTAGATGGTAATAAGGAAAAAACAAATTTATATGATGAGCAAATGGGAGACAAAGAGCAGGAAGTAAGGAGGAGCCAACAAGAGGAATCCAGGACAACACTGAGCTCAGGGCTCAGCCTTTGGATACAAATCCGCTGGGCCAGTGCCAGCATCAATAACCTGCTACTTCTTGCTGAACTCCCTGGTGCCCTGTTTCTCTGCATCAGAATTCTATATAGTTGTCTTCATCTAAATTTTGTTCTTTTGAACACATCTGCATTAGCATTTGGGAGCTTTTGGAAGGAGAAGGAGAGTCTCTGGGTGCTCAGTCCATCCTAAACTTTCCGAGCCTCTATTATTATTTATGATTATTAATATTATAGCATCCAAGCCCATCTTTCTTATGTCTACTTCCCTTCATCAAAGAATGAGGTCAATTTTTTTTTGTTTCAAGTAAGATCTTGGGTCTTAAACCTTGCATGCATAACTGGAAGGACTAGAGAAGAAAATCTATGATCTTTTACCATGTAGGAAAAATGTGAGAAAAAAATAAAGTATCAAAAAGATTGATTGATGGGTTCTATTAACAAATAATAAGAATCCTACAACAAGCAAATCTAAAAGAAGTAAGAACTTTTTTAAAAAAGAAAAAAAAGGGCCTAGCACATTGTCCACACCTCTGACCCTGGCCATTTGGGGGGCTGTGGCAGGAGGATTGCAAGTTCAAGGCCAGCCTCAGCAACTTAGCTAGGTACTGAGCAAGTTAGTGACAGTCTGTCACAAAATAAAAATTTAAAAGTGGTAGAGAAATCCTGGGTTCAATCTCCAGTACAAAAATGAGGAAGAGAAAAAAAATGAGAGAAAAACTAGAAAAGAAATAGATGTAAGAAATGTCCAAACTGAAAAAGGACTTAAGAATCTAGATCAAAAGACCAAATTTTGAAAAAAGTAGAATATACTTTCAAGGTATGGTGGAAATACAAATTGAAAAATTTAAATTGATTTGTATGCACAGTAAATCAATTATAATAAATAAAAACAGATTAAAACTGCACATATGGAAAATTGATTTTGTCTTTGGATTGTTTTAATTAGCCATATGTGGCTCATAAGAGTCATACCTAAAAGGTGGAAAATTAGAACTAAACAATTGAAAAAGGTAAATCATACAATTTTGAGCTAAAAAAAGTTAACAACTTTATTAGTGTCAAAAATTAAAATAATTGATAGAAATAACGGCAACTACCATATAATTATAAAAGAAGTAATCAAATAAAAATGATCATAACCTTGAATGCACTCAAACATATAATCTCAAAATGTATCATCTAAAATAAACCTCTATAATTAAAAGTAAAATAGGTCTAACGTATAATCACAGTGGGAGCATTTAACTCAACTCTGTTTAAAAGTGAGAGATCAGCAAAATGAAAATCAGTAAGAATATAGAGTCTGTGACCAGCAAAATTAGGAAGTCTGGGCAAGGCCTGTAATCCCAACCCTGAGGCCGGGGGCAGAGGCCACTTTGGACAATAGAGAAACAGCGTCCTCACAAGGCAACTCAGCAAAATTGATGAAAGAAGGAATAGAACATATTCACAGATCAGCGGTTCATGAAGAATTCCAAGGAACAAACATCACGGGTAAGAGTGAAAGTTTCTAAGTAAAAATAATAAGCCAGGGTACATGAAAAGGCCGCCACTGCTTCTGTCAAAGATCACAGTGGACGTCCTAGCCCAGGCAATAAGAAAAGCAAACCAAAGAAAGCATATGAACGTTGGGAAGAAAAGGGGTAAAACTCTGAATAATTGTGTTGCTTCATTGACTAAAACAGCCACGAGCTCTGCAGACGAGGAGATGCCGAAGTGTCGAGGCCTCACTGAAAAATGCACTAGGAAGGAGAAGGCAGACTACAGGGAAAATAGGAGCAACGTGGGAAAACACGATTTTTTCACATATTTAAAGTATTCAGGAGTGAAATAAAAAATAGTCCATAAGCGAAGGAAAAATCACTTCAAAAATGATAGAACGTGTTTTAAGAATCATGCTTCATACGAAGCTTAAAGGCATTTGAAGCAATGGTGCGGTTCCTCTGGGATGTGTACATACCTGGCAGAGTGCAAGGTGGGGAGAGGACCGAGGGGCCAGCGGGACGCGGAGGGGCAGCAGGTGGCTCTGGCAGACGCTCCCAGAGCTCCTCCTCCTCAGGACTGGTGGGAAGAGGGGTGGGTGTGGTCTTGCCGCCCACACTCCACATTTATTTCATGTACTTTATACTGTAAACATGGGTTCCTTTCAGAGTTTGAGGGCTGGGGATACAGCTCAGTTGGTAGAGTGCTTGCCTTGCATGTACAGGCCCTGGGTTCCATCCCCAGCACTACCAAAAACAAAACAAATCAGAGTTTGAAACACAGAAGCAGAAAATGTGAGTTATTATGAACATTTTTAAAGTCTGATAGAGAGGTTCATCATACTCAATTTTTTTCTTGCCCTGTATATTCAAGGCCTAAATTCACTGAGCATTTAGTCACAACAATACACACCATTTTATTTATGTCAAATGCATCGATTCTTTGAATAATACTATTTAACAGGGAAAAATCACCCCACCTCCTTTCAGCGCCCACGCTCAGTCTCAGAGTTGCTCTTCACCTGGCCAGCAGCTGCCAGGGAGGCTGGCTGTCACTTGGTCTGCAGGGAAGTGTGGAACCTGCCGTAAAGTGCCCGGGTTGTAGATTTACTGAAGCATTAAATACAGGCTATGAACTTACCTCATGCCAGAAAGCAGTCACTGCATTGCAACAACCATTACAACTAAAGGTAGAAAAGCTGCATTTCCCATTTAAAAGTCCCAAGGGAAATAATAAGAAATAGTGGAAAAAGTCAAGCATAATCAAAAGGGTATTTTTCCCCATTTTGTTTGATTTTTCAAATCTCGATTTTATAGCGTATGGAAAAGACTAGAATTAGACTGCCTGAAGAGCAAACGATATAAGAAAAACTCTGGTTTCCTAACTCTACCAAAGTGAGTGCCGCTGTGAAAAAAATATTTATGAAAATGATCTAAAGAATAATTCCCAGTGTTTATTTAAAATGTTTGGTATAACAATAAATTCCAAGTCACTCATACGTGTGCGAAGTTAATTCTACATCAATGTGACTACACAACTTTGCTTTAGAAACTTAGCAACCCCAGCACTCTCTAAAGGGAGCTGATTTTGTGTATGTAATTCACCCTTGAAAAAGAAAAAGGGGGGCGGGATTTAAAGAGGGAAGATCTCAAGAAAACACAAGCAAGATCAGAAGAGTAAAGGGATGGAGAGTGAGGGAGGAGGAGATGTGGGGAAGTACTGGGGACCAAGATCTACCAAGTCGTGCTGTGTTCACGCACAGATACACCCATGGACCCCAGCACTGGGTACAGTTACAAAGCGCTGAAACCATGACAGAGGGGAGATCAGTGTGTGCAGCGCAGGACTCGGGGAGGGCGGAGGGGAAGGAAAGGGAAGATGCTGGGGAGTGGGATTGACCACATGAGGCTATGTGCATGTCCGAGTGTGGCAGAATGAATTCTGCTAATATGCATGATCATAGTGCACCAGTAAAAGGGACAGCTCTCCTGCCTCTCAGAGGTGGCTCACTTACACAACATCGCCCTACAAAACAGAGAGGGTGGATACATATTAAAGGATGCAGTACATGGTTGATCTGGCAGTTCAAGATGTGACCCAGAGCCTGGTGTGCTGGTGCACGCCTGTAATCCCAGCACTTTGGGAGGCTGAGACAGCAGGATCGCGAGTTCAAAGCCAGCCTCAGCAATGGTGAGGCGCTAAGCAACTCAGTGAGACCCTGTCTCTACATAAAACACAAAATAGGGATGGGGATGTGGCTCAGTGGTCGAGTGCCCCTGAGTTCAATCCCTGGTACCAAAAACATAAAAAAATTAAAAAAAGATGTGACCCAGGAGGCGTATTATTCACAGTCTTCTTTCACAAAATATTGGATTCATTTCACCATTGTTCATTCTGGCACTTATTTCTTCACTCTCCAGTTTCAGCATTTATGATATCCTATATTATTTTCTTGTGCTTGTTTATGCCTAAATCTTACTTCCCCAAATGAAAATGGTGGCAACATTCACTGAGAGCTGCCTGCTCCTGCCAAGCTCTGGTGTGAATGGACATAATCCATGCCACACCGAGCCCAGAGGGAGGCCCTCCCGCTGCCTCCACTTCATAGGTGGAGAAATTGAGTTGTCATGAGGTTACACGCCTTGGTAACAAGCAGTCGAGTCAGAATGTGAGCGCAGACAGGTTGTCGTTGCAATAGTGGCTGCCAACCACTCCCCCAAAGTTAGCACCAGGTGTGTGAGCTTGGGTCTCTCCAGGGTGTGCACAACAGTGGTGGCTGTGTGGGTTTGTTTCCAGTCACACTTTTGGTATATTATGGAATTAGTGTCACCGTGAATAACTGGGCCTTCTCACGTCACATTGCTGGAAGGCCTGAGCTGGGGCCAAACTCAGGTGTGTTGAACGCCAGGTCCAGGGGTCACCCACCACCTCATGGCTACCCAGAAAGCAGGACCAGAAAGCTGCTGCCAGGTCTGGCCTCTTGCTGGGAGCATGCGAAGGTTCGTGGAAATCAAGTGGAGGTTCAATGCTCAAAATTGCAGAGGGAACAATTTGGGAAAAGAAAAATGCTTTTTCTCTTCATGTATTTGAACTTACACATAAGAACACGAAAAGGTACATATTAATTGGCTACCACGTGATGTTTCAATAAATATATGTACTGTGTAATATTTAAATTGGGTTAAACAAATCTATCTCCTCGGACATTCATTCTCTGCATAGTGACAACATTCGAAGTCCTTTCTTCCAGCTTTTTCAAAAGCATACAGTGCATTCTTATTGCCTACCATCCCCTACTGTGTGGTCACACCGGGACCTCCTTAGCTAAAAGTGTCCTCCTTAGAGGACACTTTATTTACCTAGTTCTCAATCAGGAAACTGATCTAACTGGTTAAGAATTCAAAATAGGCATCAAAGAAAGAACAAGAAAAATAATCAATGAAGAAAAGTCAAGCATTCGACCACCAGTTGACAAAATTGACCAAAATTTCCATCTAGGCTTGAGGGACAGTTTCTTCTCTATAGACATGTCCAAGCTAAGATGATATAGTAGTTCTTGCAAATAACTATAAATACAGCAAGTTTAATTGAACATTTACTTGGTGTCACACATTGTTATAAGTAATTTACATGAGTCGACTTACCTTTCTTTAATTCTCAAAAGGGCTTTTGAGGGGGGTACAACTATTATCACAGACTTCAGACAAGCAAGGAAACAGAGGAGAGCTAAATGCTTGTGCGAGGTTTAAGAGCTGGTCTGGTGGAGCCAGGGCTGAGGGTCGGCTGATGCCTCGGGGTTTAAGTACACTGTAGCTCATCTTCACCATGACGTCAGCATCGCAAAGTAAATGGCTTACCCTACTTTGCAGACGGGAGCATAAGATTCTGCAGAGTTAGGTAATTTGCCCAAAATCATCCAGCAAGATTTAAGAGCTTAAATCAAAATTCAAACCCAGATCCTCCTCAATGGGAAACGCTCACTCTTTCCTTCGTGCAATAAGCCTCCCCACCCCAAAGTCCATCAGGACAAAGGCAGAGACAGCTTGTCACACTCAGCTACTTACTACATATGTGCTCATGACCCACACATCAACTACACAGAGAGGCCACTGACACGCGATCTGACTTTATTTTAAAACAAGAATCTGTTAACAGTGTATTCACGCTTTACATTTCATGGGATCTGATATTGTAAGGAAGATATTATGGTCACAGTACCAAAAAAAACTACTTCAAAGACAAACTGAGACCCTGGCTTTGGAGACTGTTAAGCAGACAAAGTGAGGGAAGTCAGATGTAGGAGCAGGGCCGGCCACCCTTGCGCCCAGCAGCGTAAGATCTGACAGGACACTTCCGTGCTCCTGGATCTGAGGTGGACTTCAGGATTCTGCTGTGACGTCTGATAAGGAATCCCAACTCCCTGAGCATCAGACCTCAACACTATTGGAATTCAATTGATAAGTCCCCTTTTAATGTTAATAAAGATAAGCAATCACCCTGAATAGTCCGTAATATAAAATGTCACTAATACGGTCAAGACTTCGCTGCTGTGTAATGTGAGTCAGAAGTCTGACCAGAGCTGCTCCTTGGCATGCTATAAGTGCTGGTCACTCTGAATTGTCAACTCAATTGGATTAAGAGGTGCTGAAGATGAACAGGCTTCTGGTGATCTCAATGAGGGTGTTCCTGGGAATGACTGGCATGTGGGACAGTGAGGTGGAGATTCTCCCTGAGTATGGGCAGCACCCCCCAATTGGTTGAGGCTTGGATGGACTGAAAGTTGGAAGAACCAGGAGGCAGGGGCAGATGTGAGCTCCATTCTTCCTGAGCGGGTTCTTGACCGCTGCCAACATCACCTTAGGACATCAGGCACCAGCTCCTTCACTATTCCAAAGCAGACTCTGCCTGGTGACTCTCCAGGAAGTCTCCAGGCCTTTGGTCCTGGACTGGGGTAGCATCAATGATGCCTCTTGTTCTGAGGTTCCAGCTTTCTGGACTCAGCAGCTATTGGTTACCCCAGATCTCCAGCTTGCAGATGGCCACTGTGGGACCATCCAGCTTCTGGTCCCTAATAAATCCCCTTTTATAATCATATATATGTATATATACACACACACACACACAAACACACACATATGTATATACAAAATATATGTTGGTCTTGTTCCTCTAGAGAACCCTGACTAATACATCATACTTGAAAAACAAAGAAAAATTATGTGGCATTGTAGGTTCATTGATTTTAACAAAATATACCACTCTGGTGCAGAATGCTTATCATAGGGAAAGTTGTATGCATGTGAGGATAGGGATATGAGAATTCTATGCTTTCTACTCGATTTTGCTTTGAACCTAATTTTGTAAGAAAATTTAAGCCTACTGAAACATCAAGAAAGAAAAAAAAAATCACAGTGCAGGCAATTGACTTACCATGTACACAACAGAGGAGGAATCACACTACAAGTAACGAAGGAACTCGCCCTTGGCCTGCGGGTGGGCAGGTCCTCCTGGGACTTGCGTGCTCGGGTGTGGCTGACTCTTCCACAGGCAGACTTCCAGGGGTGAAGCCACCCTCTTCGTCTCACCCCACAGGGAGATCTAGAGTGAGCCTCAGCATTTCTTAATGTTTGTAATTAAAAATAGAGTTCAAAATGAACGAGAGCCCATACTAGGGGGAGGTGAAGGAAAGGAGATGGGACAGGTTTGCTCAGAGCGGCCGTCCTGAGAGCCGCACCAAGACCGCTTGAAAACGACGACCTTCAGGTGGAAGAAAAGCCCCTGTGGGGACACGAATCGCATGTATCATTGCCTTTTTGCAAGCAAGCTTATCTCTCTAGGCTACTTTAAGTGTACTTTTTAATTAGAAATATTCAGATAATGCTTCTTGTACCATGGTTTCTCTGGACTCTGGGGTAGTGAGTTGGATGAAACCGTCTTTGTCAAAGCTCCATGCACAGTTGTGAAAGCCCAGGATTTAGAAAGATCAACAACTCCTTTTTGGAAGCTCTTCTTGACTTTCTCTCCCTAGTGCCTAACTCTGCCTTGCAGATCTCCTCCGTTAGCCACGGCCTGACCCTCGACTTGTGTGCTCAGCAAAACTGGAGCAAGCTTCTCTGGTCTCTTGTTCCAATTCTAGCTTCTCATCACTTTCATTTGCTTAACAAAATAAGTAGTTGGCTAACAAAAGATGAACGCAGGGGCTTATTGGTTCTGTCCCTGAAACCACAGGAAACTGGAGACGCCACCAAACGTTCAATCTTCAGTTCTTCAAACATCAGGCTGGTTGGTCTTCTGATTCTTGCCCTTCTCTTCAACCCTTCACAGTCATCCCCATTTTTTTTTAACCTTACAGTTTCCTGAAATAACTGAGGCAACGTGGTACCCTCTGCACACACAAGGACTTTGAGTCATTCCTGCAGAAACCAAAGCCCTCAGGAAGCTTTTAAACTTTATTTTACTGGTCTTGTGCCTCAAAGACAATAGAGACCCATCGTCACCACCAAAGGGCCACTTAAAAGTTTTATTGCAACCCTACAGAAACCCCTCAAGTCACCCACTCTATCTACAAACTCTCAGTTTTATTATCAGGGTTCTGATTCTGGCTTGTGACACTCCTTTGTAAATGTAAATTGGGTTTTGAAAATTACTTTTCACACTGTCTTGTATTTATTTAATTTATGAATTGGTACCAATTTGTATGGTCTTTTTAGTTCTTGGGTTGTTTTCCGGGTAGTACCATTTGGGCCTTACGGTTTCCTGGCAATGGGTGTAGAGTGGGCAGATAATTATCCTGACCGAGAGATGTAAGCCTGAATGGAGGAGCAGGAAAGGGTCCTGGGGAAAGCAGTTGGCTTGTTCTGGACACTGTGAAAAAAAAAAAAACTTGGTGCTGAGATTTCTTCTTGCCACTGTTAAGAGTAAAGCTCACACTGAGTCATCAAAGCTTCAAGTTCAATGGCAGTAACAGCTTCCCTCGTTCATTCGTGAGCTACACAAACAGCTCAGTTAGCCGTCACAACTTGTTAGACAAGCAAATCCCTGCTCGGAGAGGTTGATCCATCTGGAAAGGACAAGGTCTGAACAGGTTGACACCCCGTGCTGGAGCCCACAGGCAGCCGCAGATGTGCTGTTGGAGCAAGACCAGGGCGCGTGGGCGGAGGTGAGCACAGCCCAGGAGTCCAGTCTGGAGAGTGAGATAAACAGACCTGCGCTCTGCTGCCCTCCCTCCGTCTTCTGCCCCTGCTCCTCTCCTGTCCAGTGCTGCCCTCCACTCTTCTTGTGCGTGGGTTAGGGAGTTGTAGACAAACCTTGAATGGTTCCCTTATTTGATGATTTCGGCTGGTGAGTTCTGCCCTTGGGGGCGCTCCCCCTGTGAATCACCCCATTGTTTCCAGAGGAGAGTGCTCAGCGGGTGTGTGGGTGTCTGAAGAAAGACTGTCCTTCTTCACAGCCCTCTTCACTGCAGCGCTGCTCCCGAGGAACAGAGTGGGTCTGTAATCCCATCCGAAAAGGCTGTTAATAATGCAACAACAAAAGGGCCGTTTCACATGTGCAAAAGGTCGTTTGTCAAAAGCCCCCATGGAATTTGTATTAACTTGGGCTTGATCATTTTTCATTTGGACACCAGCATTCTAAGCCAGTCCTCATGCACATTTGATATTAAAGATTCCTTTTTAAAATCTTATACTTCTTTTAATTCCACCTCGGTCAAGGTTGTTCCAGAGTCTCTGCCCCGAAGGGTGCATTTATTTATTTTATTCATACTGACTTTGTGTCAAAAACTTTTCAGTGGCCCACCTACGAGGAAGACGTCCCCCTGAGCACAAACCTCAAGTGGGGTTCGTGGCTACTTGGGAACCCCTCCCCGTTCAAGCTTCCCTTGCTGGAAATGACAACGTGACAATAGCAGCCTGAAGGGACCTGAGTCCACAGAAGAGGGGGCCCACGGACACCCCAAAGGAGCGCTCCAGTGGACACCAGCCCTGAGAAGGGCTGCAAGCACCCCAGGCACAAAGTCAGAAGGACCGCAGTGCTTCGCAGCCCACGGAGCACTCAAGCAGGAAGGCAGGACCGACCGGCCCCTGCGCTTGAGTCCCTCGCTGTGTGCAGAAAGACGGGTCCTACAAATGGGGCCCCCTGGGGGAGCCTGTTGAACCATCTGCAGCATGATCTTTTTCTATAAGAGCCTTCACTCTTTTATCCACAGCAGGAGTTTCAATCCGTGTCCACGAAGGCAAGGAGCAGATAGTAGTAGCCCCCGTGTGCCCTTGGCCCCTCGTCTTCCTTTCAATCTTTTCTTTTCCGTATTTCAGTCCCAGCCTTCTGACCCTCCTGCACTCTCAGGAACTCCCCAGCACCCTTGCTAACAGCCTCTTCTGGAAGTCCAGCTCCGTGGCCTCCCTGCTTCCTGAAACACTCTTTCCCTGGCTTCTGTGCTGCTGCTCTGCCTGTGTCTCCGTCTTGCTGAGTGGCCCATGCTGACCTTGAACTAGCTGTCCTCCTGCCTCAGGCCTGCACCACTGTGCCCAGCTAACGCTTCCCTTTCTCTTCAGTGCCCTCTCTCCTCGGGTCTTGCCTGCTTTCCCTGCCAGCTTCGTCCACTCTGGCCTCTTCCTGGGCCACCACTTCTGTTCTCTGTGCCGCGGTTGCTGAGTACACGGATGGCTTCAACAAGAGCCCTCAGTGCAGCTTTCCCCGGGCTCTGCTCCTGCAGGCCAGCTGTCTCCTGCAAAGCCTGGCACATGTGCCCAGCAGGCCCACGGACCAGGCACATCCAAAGGGGCCTCCCCTCGGCCACCGCCCCTGCCCGTGTCTCACGTGGGGTCCTCTCAGCTCTTCCGTTCCCGTCACTCCCACAGTTAGCCCATCAGCAGGTCTTGTGAAGCTCCCTTTCTAGGCGTCTCCTGAGGCCATCTAATCTTCTTGTCTTCTGGCACTGGCTGCATCTGCATGGCTGCTCTCCTGCTCTCGCACTCAGGGTCCCAATGGCATGAGACATCTTCCACTCAGATGGATGGATCTGATGATCATCTAGCATGAAATCAACACAGGGATTCCCACCAACTTTGGGACAAATTCCTACATCCTAAACAAGCTCCTTAAGGCCTGGGGTTGTCTTCTCTCCAGCTTCAGTTGGGGCCACAGCTACTCCCAGGTGTGATGAGGCACCGCAGGCCTCCCCTGGAGCTCAGTCTTTCCAGCTCTGGGCCTCTGACATGCTGCTCTTTGGTGTAGCGAGATTAACTCTTCCCCATCCTTCCCGATACAAAGGAAGCCCCATCCCCCTTGCCAAGTGCTTGGTTAGGCCCACACAATAGTCATTATATTGTGTTTTAATAGCTCATTCTAAACTCCGCAAAGACAGGTTGTGATTTAATACAATCTTCCCAAGTGACTGCAGGCAAAGAGCCCCAATAAATATCACTGAAGAAATATGTATTACTAAAGAAATAAATTAATGGTTTTTATGTGCATCTTTGTGAAAAGATAAGTATAAATTATAAACAATTTTAAGTCCCTTCCTAACTTTTGGTTAGGAAATAAAGTGCCTTTGCATTTATTCCTAGAAGGAAGTACTGGCATTTGTGTGTCGGGTGCTATTTAAAGGAGAAAATAACCGTCATATTTCTACCACTGCTTTAATACACAGTCATCTATTCTCTGCAAAACACTTTTGTGGTGTGTGGAAAGGAAAGATTGAACCCAAAGGAGTTTCAGAATTTTCATTTCTTTTTCCCCGTTGCCCGATTTACTCTCGTTCAGTCCCTCTCCTCCGCAGGAGGCAAGCAGTGAGGACCCAATGGCTAGTGAGTCCACAGCAGAGGCCTTGGGAGTGAAGGCCAGGGCCTGGGGCTACAGCACAAGGATAGCTGAGCCAGGCCCGGGAGCACAAGAGCAGCACAGGCGGAGGCACCTCCATCCCACCCGCCGGCTCTGCGGAGAGTCTGAACTTGGACCAATGAGATAAAACCCTGCAGGGACTGAATCCCACCTGAAAGAGAAGACCCTAAGCAAAGGCACTCTTGTGACCCGCGAGTGCAAATGCTGGTATGGTGACCAAGCAGAAATCACACTGCGCGAGCAAGTCAGCTTTCGTTCTGGGGAAGCCAAACAGCATTAAATTCTGATCATCTGAGCCAGGATGGCAATTTCGAATCTGACATAGAATGACTCTAAGTGTTCCTCAGTACAACACTTAGGAGACCCTGCTATCGAATGGAACAGCTGGGCCTCAGCCACCTAATTGACTCAAGAAAGTCTCGGTTTCAGATGTGAAATAGTACACTTTTCAAAGGGCCATTTTGGTTAAAATGTGAATAAGGGCCATGAAGGGTCAGAAAAAAGTCAGTCAAACACCCACAAGGAAAGGACCGGGCGTCCCCCTGGTCTCCACGGAAGGCAGATCTCTGTTCACCGGCCTCTTTTCAGCTCTATGTACACCTTCCCTCCCCACCTCCCGCCCTCCGTCTCCACTTTGCCCACTTTAAGAAAATGAATACAGATTAAAAGTGAAAAAAGAAAACAATAGACAGTTTCAATCCTTTGATATTCTCTGCTAGCCACAAGGGAACCGTCTTCAAAACTGTTGCCTGGGCATATATGCCAGGGGTGTGACAGAAAGGGAGTAAGATAAAACAAGAATACTACATAAAGTGTGGCTTGGATAAAAGATGTTCTCCTTGCCCACGGAGAGCTGACTGATGTGATTTTCTTTGTCAGTATTTAATATAAATTTAATCAGAACTAATAAAATGAGCAGCATGTTGACAAATATTTGTCTGAAAAGCTAAACTCAGGGCAGAAAATAAAACCTTTGCAATTGGCAAGATTGAATAAAAATTTTCAGTAAGGTAAGTTTGCTCCATGGTTAGTAAAGGGGAATCTCCCCTCCCCCATCCCAAATGTCAGAATTTCCAGATCAGTCTGTGGCCCTGAGTATCATGGAAAACCACGATAGAATTTCCTAATAATTTCTTTGAGGATCAATAAACAGTACTTCATTGATACAAACATGTAGGAAAAATTAAATGTAATTCTGATCGCTTCATATCAGAAAAATGTATGTTTTCATATAGCAAAAGCTTTGTTACGATATTCACTTCCATTGTATGGTTATACCAGAATTTGTTTGCATAATTCCCATTGTTAAATCTTCTCATTATTGAAGTATTTCAATAAAACTCTCCTACACTCCCTATGATTAAATATTTTTGCATTTATTTTGAAGTAAATGAAAACATATATCTTTGTCCAGAAACCCTACAATAAAATAATTTTAAAGGGAAAGTACTACATGTCATCCACTGGTGATGTCATTTGAGAACATTCTTTATAGCAATGAATACTTGCCTTAGGAAAAAAACTACTCTAGGTGTTTTGACTTTTTAAAACTTATGCATAATTATGATAAAACAGAAAAGAGGAAATTATTTTCCTTATGCATTCAAAATATGTAAACATTGTCTTTTATAACCTAATCCACTCACCAAAATGTCAACTTCTAGAAGTAATGTCTAGGACAATAAAAACACCAATGCCCAAGAAAGCATTTGGAACATCCTTCCAGAATGAAAAGTTATCCCCTCTCAATGTATCTGTCACCAATATACAGAGTCTAGGTTTAAACTAATTTTAAAATCAATTTATCTGGTTTACTTTTTATTTTATAGGTCAACTTTTTTTTTTTTTAGTACTGGAGATTGAACTCAGGGGCACTCAACCACTGAGCCACATCCCCAGCCCTATTTTCTGTTTTATGGAGAGACAAGGTCTCACTGAGTTGCTTAGCACCTCGCCCTTGCTGAGGCTGGCTTTGAACTCACGATTCTCCTGGCTCAGCCTCCCAGAGTGCTGGGATATAGGTAAACTTTTGAAAGCCTTGAGTGCTAATCTGTAATATGCAATACTGATTACATGTGTATAATCCTTCCAATGTCTTGAAGCCTCGTGGTCTCTCTGATGACTCCAGTGGGTCATTGGAAAGGCTCGGTGAAATGTACCTTAAATACTGAAGGCAATGACAATCAAATTGGTCGGATTTTTAAATAAAAATGAAAGAGAGGACCGTAAGCAAAGGCACACTTTGAAATCACTTTCTCATAGTGATTTTGGATAAAAATTACTCTGCATGTTTTATTTGCATTGAGCAGGGAAATGCTGTGGGGGCCTTAGTAACTATATAAACGCAGCGTAAGTGAGGGCTGACTTAGTTTCAGTTCCACAGTGATCTCGTCATATTAACAGCACCCATACTCTAGTTAACTACCTGTGTGATGGTGCCATGGGCAGTCTATAATCATTAAGATGGTATATTCTTCAAGGACAAGCATGAGACCCTAGTTAGCATATTCGAAAGCCCTCAGCCTCATACTGACTACCTCAAGGTGCCCCTGCTGGGTGTGTGGAAAGTCAAATGGGAATTAATAGAAGGAAACGTGGCCTCAGTGCAGCTGGCATATCAGCGGCTGGAATGCAGGTCTTCAGGGTTCAACAACACAGATCACCTGGAAGCCTTTCCAATGACCCACTGGAGTCACGTAGCGGAACTCCAGGAAGAGGGACCGTGGAGGGTCGTGCTCATCAACAAAGCTGGAGAACTGACAGTATTAAAAGCATCTGAAGTCCTAGTTTTTAAAACTCAACATGCCTTTTCCTGGAAGGCTAGAGATAGGAGTCGTGATTCGAATTATGACAGGAGTTATACTTTCTAAAAATTAAGTGATAATGGCAAAAAAAGGGAGGATTTTGCAATTGATCCTCTCTGTACTGAAACAGTTTTCATGCAGGACTTGTAAGTCTTCAGGCTTCTCCCTAAGAAGTGCAGAAGCATTGATGCCTTGGTTGTCACGGCTCCCAGACAGATCCTTTTCTGTCAAGGCAGATTCCAACGCTTGCCGAGCTTCTGGTAAGCTCCCAGAGCCCCACTTCCGGCAGTGTCGGACAACAACCGCAGTGGCCCATCTTGTGATGCTTTGGCTCCTCCACTCTGACCACCAGCCAGGACCTGGGGGTGGAAGGGACAGTCAACACCAAGAAAACTGTTTCCAATTTTTAGAAAACACAAAACTGAAGCTAACCCAAAATATGAGGGGGAAGTGAAGGGTCAGACTAAATGTTATAAATTATATCTTGCATTTTTGCAGCAAAATCACTTAACTGACAAGAAGTTCCAAGAATGCAATGAACATGCCTATTGCTATTTTTCCCTCCAAAGCCTACTAGTGAGCTTAGGCACTGAATAGCTGCTCAGTAAACATTTGCATGGAATGAATGGCTACAAAGGATAAAGGGCAGGGACTTCAGTGGGATGAAGGTTATCTTCCTATTTATTTTTCCTCAAGCTAAAACAAAATTATATATTGATCGTAATTAAAAGTAAAAGATTTAAAGTCAGGGATGGTGCATGCACCTGTAGTCTCAGCTACCAGGAGGATGAGGCAGGAGGATAACTTGAGCCTAGGAGCTTGAGATCAGCCTGGGCAACACAGTGAGATCCTATCTCAAAAAAAAAAAAAAGTATTAAAATAAGAGACTTAGAACAATTATTATTAGTGATTAGCAAGTAGCATAATGAACGCTTTCGCTGGTCAATATTTATACCCATAGAATATTCCCCACATTTCTGCTGCCTACTGCTATTAGGAGGATGTTCTCTTTGGGCTCAGCAACATGACTGATTTCGCACTTAAAGGTAAAAAGCTTTGAAACTTCCCCTACAACTTTCATAGTAAAAGATGGGGAAGGACATATGGAAGTTACTCACACAAGTTGCTGCAGGGTAAGAGGTCGAGAGACGAAGCAGGACTGACCAGCTTCACCCATTATTTATGGACCTTTGCCATTCTGAGTTCCACCTTGTGCAGGTAGAGATTGCGAAGATGCAGAAACCATCCCTTACCTTTCAGATACCACGGTGGCCAGCTCTCTGTTTCTTACTATAATTTTGTTATTGTTCAATTTACTTTCTCCAAATTTCAATTTGTAAGAATTAATTCTTATTAAACTGAACTGTTCTTATTATTAAACTGTGATCAGTTCAACTGTTAACTCTGGTTTGTATTTTTACATGCTGTTATAAATACTAGGTATGTTATTTACGTTTTAATGATTAACAATGCGTGAGATTTTCTATCCTAACTTTTGTTTTTATTTGTATGCTCAAGTATTTTAAGATATACTTCAAATATGAAATTCCACCTCTAAAGACACCTAAATTTTTTTTAAAAATTAGAATGCTTCTTTTAAAAAGAGACTTTCCACATGTTCCAATAACATCTTCGTGTCTAACAAATGTAGCAGCAATTTTCTAATGTTAACTTATATCTAAGTGATAGTCCAATTTTCCTGTTTGACACCGAAACACGTTTGACCTCGCAGTCTGCTTCACTGAGCACCTTAATGTCCCCACCCCGTCACCCTCTCACGTAGGCACACAGTTACAGTCACAGGCCACACAGGCATAGCCCAGTAGATCTTCAGTCTGCTCGCCTCCAGGCTACAAAATGTAATGACCTAGGAAGTCTGTCCCTCTCTCCCAGGTGGCCTTCTTCCTAACCCCTGCACTTCTTATCCTCCCTAGGACAGCATAAAAGATGCAGGCGGACATCTTGTCATTAAAAGCACGTCTGTGAACACGCTGTTCCAGTAATCTCGCTCTGCTCCAAACCCAGGCCTACAGCTTGGACGGCTCTGGCTACCACAGCAGCTCTCAAAGGAGCACTTGTGCAATTCGGAAGAAAGCTTCCCTTGAATTTGGCCATATTTTTGTACTCAAGGAAGCACACAGGAAGGACAAACAGCTCTCACTAGTACTGGCACAGATGACCAGGAGGCGGACAAGTGTCCCCAGAAAGTCCTGGCCTGCTTCCCCTCCTGGCCTTCTGTAATCCCTTCCCTCCTGACTCTGGTTTCTGGAGCATCCACAGATACCACGGATACGGTGCGCACGAATGCTGCCCCCGTTAGGTATCTCGGTGGAAGCCAGATCCCACGCATTCGGGGACCTTCAGATACAGCCACACCCAGCCTGCATGGTACCCACAGGCCACGCACTCTTCCTAGGGCACATTTCCTTTCCCCATTTCCCTGAAAGTGTTTTGTGAACTGATTTCCATCCTAAAAAGCCCTCTCGGGTTGTCAGGGGGCAGAGTGTAGCAGCCACTGCTCCGTCCACAGCACGCAGTCTGCAGAAGGGGCCTCCGAGGACGCCTCCCCAGGAGCCCCCCAACTACAGACGACCGACAGTGAGGCGCAGAGCGGGTGGGCGGCCCACGCTGCCCTAGGCGGAGCCGGTTCACCACCGAGAAACATGGCGAGGAAGCGAGAGGCCGGGCAAGTGAGCAGAGCCGTCGGGGAGCCTCCTCGGCCGGTTGACAGCCCCGCCAAACACGGGCGCCTGCCAAAGATCCCTCCAACCTCCGTCCACGCAGCCGCCTGGTAGGTGGAGTCAAGGTGAGCCTCCCTGCGAACCTCTTTCCCGCTCGTCTCAACGGAGATGCTTAGGTGAAGTGATGTTTGTCCCATGCTGTAAAAGCAGAGCTGCAGCTGACACACTGCAGTCATTTCGACGTGCCAAGCATATTTAAAGCTTTTGGACAATAGCATAGGACAAGGAAATAACTGTGGTCGCACACACACACACAAAGTAGTGCATTCTTATAATTAAAACCAAACCTCCTATAACTGGGAAGTTTTCAGAGAGGTTGTAGAGGGAGACATTGCTTTAGCCAAATTGCCCCCCTAAAGTAACGAACCCCAAACCTTGGTTAAGGTGAAAATGCAAAATCTGTTTTTATTCTGTTTTCCTGCCCCCTTTCAATCTGTGCAGTGCAGAGGCTCAGGGCACAGACTCAGAGTCACGGAGCGGGGGAATGCCAGCTCGCTCGCTGTTTGAGGCCAGAATCTCACCGCGGGGTCCGTATTGTTTGAACTCACCAACCTCCCATCCATTAGAACCTAGAGCACATTTCTGTAATTTGGGTCACAAGGAACTAAGAATGCACCGAGAAATCCAAATCCCTTTTCAGTCCCCAGCACCGGGCAAGCCCTCCCCTGCCTGGTGATACTCAACCCACCCACAGCTTATCTGATTGCAGTCATTCTAAGAAACTCTGGGCACTTAAGGATACAATGTAACCTGCGATAAACCCTGCACTGGGATTTCAAAAACTCAAAAGCTACAGGGACCAGCTAGAAAAGCCAGTCAAGCAGGGGAAGTGCTCCCCACTAAACAGGTGGGATCGCTTTGCGTTTCCCTGAGGAGCTACACTCTCCATTTTTCTTGAAGCATGTGATCATGTTGGCTTGGCTTGGCATTTGTTACCACACAACTGGGCAAGACAAGAACAGCAGAGAAACATCCAATACTGAAAGGACACTGGTGGGGGGCAATGACTGGCAGCTGCTCCCCTGCCCCAGGTGTAGAGATGAAGTGGGTAGACCAGTGTGCGGGTTCTAGAAAGCCCCGGTCCGCCCAGCAGCAGGACCTCAGTAGCTTCTCAGTCCAGTAAACTGTGGAAGTAGGTCAATTCATTGTTCCCTTATCTTCTGATTTTTCAAGGAAAGATGAAAATCCAGCTCGTAGGTAAAATTTTCCAATTTTAAATTGTTCACTTCTTTGAAACCGAATGAGTCAAAGAAAATGCATTCATGGGGCAGTCGTTACAAAAGCTTCGAAACTTCTGGAGTTCAAAATGCTTGCGATTAAAGGGACCCCCATTGTTCTCGACATTCACACCAGCTCAGAACAGAAAGCAGTGAGCAGCACCCTGCGTTCCCATGAAGAATTTGCATTCACCTGTGATGCAAAATCCTTAGCAATTTTTATTCCCTAAGAATAAGAGGGTTTGGGTCACCCCACCAGTGTCTGTGATTCTCTAATATTCTGCTTATAGCTTTTATTCAGAGTTCAAATTTGTATCACGTACTTGGGTGGAACAGGGTCTGTTCTGGCCGTGTGCTTCCATACTGGAGATGTATTGGTAGCTACAGATCACTAGGTGAGGAAGTTCCTCACTCTTGCTCCACTGGACCAAGAATCCCATCTATGCTGCTAATAGTTGCTGCGAAAGTTCATGGAAGAGGCGGGGAGTATATTTAAAAACCAGGACCGTACAAATGGTCATATGGTTTGTATCCCTGTTAAAGATATTTCTTGAAGCCAAAAACCCAAACTCTGTGCATCTCCCGTGGTCACCCTTGTGCTTTTCCAGGCAACCTGGATGACGCTCTGCTAAGTGAAGAGAGCTAATACCGAAGGATCAATGCTTATATGTGGGATCTAAAAAGGTTGAGCTCACAGAAGCAGAGAAAAGAACTGTGGTTTTCGGAAGTTAGGAGTTGGAGGGCTGGGGAGTGGAGAGATATTGGTCAAAGGATGTAAAGTTTCAGTTAGGAGGAATAAATTTTGAACATTGACTGTACACCATGATGATTATGCTAATGTTAATGTTTACTTGGTTACTGCTAAAAGAATATATATTTTTCCATATTTTTATTGGTGAACTACAATTACACATAATGGTGGGATTTGTTGTTACATATTCATACATGCACATGATAAAACAATACAGTTTGGCTGATATCATTCCCCAGTCCTCCCCTCCTCTCTACCCCAGTCCTTTCCTCAATGCTGCTATTCTCCCTTTGATTTTCATGAGATTCTCCACCACTTTTCTCTTCCTTATTACTCTCTAGCTTCCACATTTGAGAGAACACATACAATCCTTGACACCCTGAGTTTGGCTGATTTCACTTAACATACCAATCTCAAGTTCCATCCATTTTCCTGCAAATGACATAATTTCACTCTTCTTTATGGCTGAGTAATATTCTATTGTGTATATGAACCACATTTTCTTTATCCATTCATCTTTTGAAGGGCAAAAGATTGCTTCCATAGATGGCTGCCCTTCTAACTGAAGTAAGATGAAATCTCAGTGTAGGTTTGATTTGCATTTTCCTAATTGCTAGAAATGTTGAACATTTTTTTATATGTTTGTTAGCATATTACATTTCTTCTTTTGAGAAGTGTCTGTTTCATTCATTGCCCATTAATTAATTGGGGTTTTTCTTTTTTGGTGTTAAGTTTTTTGAGTTCTTTATATATTCTAGACATTAATCTTATGTCAGAAGAGCAGCTACCAATGATTTTCTCCCCTTATGTAGGATCTCTCTTCACATTCTTATTTCCTTCGCTCTGTAGAAGTGTTTTTTAAGTTTGATGCTATCCCATTCATTAATTCTTGGCATCATCTCCGAGCTTTAAGAGTCCTTTTGAGAAAGTCGTTGCCTAGACCTGTATGTTGGAATGCTGACCTTGCATTTTCTTCTAGGAATTGCATCATTCCTGATCTCATTTCGGTCTCTGATCCACTTTGAGTTGAGTGTTGTGCAAGGTGAGAGGTAAGGATCAAGTCTCATTATTCTACATACGGATAACCAGCTTTTCCAGAACCACTTGTTTGAAAAGCTATATTTCCAACAAGCATTTTTGAAGCCTTTGTATTAATCAGATGACCGAATCGATGTGGGTTTGTCTCTGTCTTCTGTTCCTTACCTTTGGTCTATGTATCTGTTTTTATGCGGGTACCACGCAGTTTTTGTTATATAGTTCTCTTGCAGAATTTGAAGTAAGATATTATGATAGGATACCACTTGCATTTCTTTCCTGGCATAGAACTGCTTTGGCTATTCTGGGTCTTTTATTCATCCAAATGAATTTTAGGATTTTTTTCTAGTTCCATAAAGAATGTCATTTGGTATTTTGATAGGGACCGCACTGACTCTGTATACTGAATCTGTATTCTGCCTATCCATGAATGTGGAAGGTCTTTTCTTCTTGTGTTGTCTTTACTTTCATTCTTCAGTTTTTATAGTTTACGTAGAGGTTTTTCACCTCCTTGACAAGACTTATTTTTAGCTTTTATTTTTATTTTTTTGAAGCTGTTGTGAATGGGATTCTTTTCCTGGTTTCTTAGCAGATTCATTTTTTTGTTGTGTAAGAAAGCTATTGAGCTTCATTTGTAGATTTTGTAACCCACTACTTTGCTGAATTAGTTTATTAGCGCTAACATTCTTCTGGTGGAGCTTTTAGGATCTTCTAAGTATAGAATCATATATCATTTGCAGACAGTGATAAGTTTACTTCTTCCTTTTCTATTTTTATATTTTATTTCCTTCTCTTGATTAATTGCGCTAGCTAGAATTTCTAGTATTATATTTAATAGGAGTGATGAGAATAGACATCCTTGTCTTGTTTGGGTATTAAAGAAAAGGCTTTCAGAATTTCCCCATTCACTATGATGTTGGCTTTGGGTTTGTCTTATATGGCCTTTATGATATTGATATAAATTCCTTCTGCCCCTAGTTTCTTCTGTATTTTTATCATGAGTGAGTGCTGAATTTTGTTAAAGGTTTTCTCTTTATCTATTGACAGGACTATATGATTCTTGTTCTTAATTCTATTTATGTGGATGAATTGCATGTATTGATTTGCATGTAAAACGTTCCTTGTAATCCTGGAATTAAACCAACTTAGTCATGATATAAAATCTTAATATGTTGTTGAATACAATTTGCTAATATTTTGTTAAGGGTATTTTCATCTAAGTTCATCAAGGATAATAAAGTGTAGTTTTCTTTTCTTGATATGTTCCTATCTGGTTTTGATATCATGGTGATACTGACTTTATAGAATGAATTTGGAATTGTTCTATGCCTTCCTATTTCATGGGATAGTTTGAGGAACACTGACATGAGTTCTTCTTCAATGGTCTGGTGGAATGCAAGAGAGAATCCATCTGGTACTGGCCTTTTCTTTCTTGGAAGGCTTTTTATTTCTGCTTCTATCTCATTGCTAGTTATTTGTTTATTTAGATTTTTGTGTCTTCTTGATTCAATTTTGGCAGGTTATTTATGCCTAGAAATGGATTCATTTCTTTTAAGTTTTCCAAATTATTGGAGCAAACAATTTCAAAATAGTCCTTCATGACTCTTTCAATTTCTGTAGTTTCTGTGGTGATGTCTCCTTGTTCATCTCTAATTTTATTAATTTGGGTCTTCTCTTTTTTTCTTCTTGTTTATTTAACTAAGGGCTTAACAATATCCTTATCTTTGTTCAAAGAACAATCTTTGTTTCATTGATTCTTCACATTGTCTTTTTTGTTGTTCTCAATTTCATTGATTTCCATGATTTTTACTCTGATGCTAATTATTTCTTTTCTTCTACTGAGTTTGGAATTGATTTGCTTTTGTTTTTAAAGGGCCTTAATATGCTTCACTAGATTATTTACTTGGGATATTTCTGTATTTTTTATGCAAGCACTCACAGATATAAACTTTCTTCAGAGAGCAGCCTTCATAGTGTCCCATAGGGTCTGAGAGTTGTATGACTATTCTTGTTTGATTCTAAGAATTTTTAAATTTTTCTCCTTGATTTTTTCCCATCACCTATTCATCATCAAAAGGGTATTGTGCAATCCCTATGTGTTTGTGTTGTTTCTGTAGATTTTTTAAAATTTTGTTCCATAATGGACAGAAAAGATACAAGGAATTATATCAATTTTTTTGTATTTGCTAAAAGTTGCTTTATGGCTTAAACTATGGTCTGTTTTAGAGACTGTAGTTCCATGAGCAATTGAAAAGAAAGTGAATAAGCTATTGTTGGATGAGATAGTCTATAGATGTCTGTTAAAACCAATTGATTTATAGTATTTTTTATGTCTGAAGAGACTTTACTTGAGTTTCTGTCAAGATGATCTATCAGTAAGAGAGATGTGTTGAAATCAATCAATATTATTGTACTGGGATTAGATCTGACTCTTTAAGTCAAGTAGTATCTGTTTTAGGTCATTAGGTGCACAAATATTTGGAGCATCAATATATTCTTATTGGCTTCTTCCCTTTATCAGTATGAAGTGATATTGTTTCTTCTGATTAATTTTGGCTTGAAGTCCACTTTGTCAGATATGAGAATAGCTAATCCTGCTTGTTTTAGGACTCCATTTGCATGATATATCAATTTCCATCCTTTTTGTCTCAACCTATACTGTCAGCCTTACAATATCTTGCCTGTAAGGTGAGACTCTTGCAAACAATATACAGTTGGGTTTTTCTTGTTTTGTTTTTCTTTTAAATCCATTCTGCCAGCCTATGCCTTTTAATTGGAGACCTGAGATCATTTACATTCAATGTTATTATAGAGAGATGTTGATTGATTCTTGGCATTTCAATTTATTTCTAATGTTTAATTGGGTACTATTTCTCACTTGCCTAGCTACTCTTCAAGTAAGATTTGTCTATTTGTGAGCTCAGGATTTTGTTCTTCAGTTTATACTATTTTATGAAGTGTTTTCAGACATGATGGCCTAGTAGTAATGAATTCTTTTAGTTTTCATTTATCTTGGAAGGATTTTATTTCTTCTTTGATTCTGAAGGATAGCTTTTCTGAAAATAACTAATATAACTAATAATAACTAAATCTTGTTAGTTATTTTCTTTCAGGACTTGAAACATGTCATTCTAAGTTGCCCTGGATTTTACTGTTTCTGCTGATAAATCAGAAATAATTCTGTATGACCTGGTTTTAAATATGATCTGACATTTTTCTCTTGAGGCTTTGAAATGTCTATACTTGTTATATATAATAGGCATTTAAAGTATAACATTCCATGGAGAGGTTCTTTATCAATCTTGTCTATCTGGGGTTCTGAATGAATCCTATATCTGAATGTTCATCTTTTTCTGAAGGTTTGAAATTTTTTCCATTATTATTTCCCTGAAGAGGTAATCCATGCCATTAACCTATATCTCACAAACTTCTTTAATTTCAAAGATTCTTAAATTTGGTTTCTTTATGTTGTCCCAGAGTTCTTGTATATTTCTGGTCATGATTACTTATTTTCCTTTCTTTAATACTGTCTGAATATTAAAGATTGGCCACTTTGTCCACAGTTGTGAGATTTGGTCTTTAACACGGTCCATTGTATTAGAGAGAATTATAACACATCATTTTATTTGTCTTTCATTTTCAAAATTTCTTTTTGTTTTTTCAATATCTTTGTCTCCTTATAGAATTTCTTATTTTTTTAATTTTTATTTTTTTAAATTTATTCTACTTAGGTAAGCATGATAGCAGAATGCATTTTGATTCATTGTACACAGATGGAGTACAAATAGGAACACCCTATGAATGCCCTTCTTCATTTAACAGCTCTGTTTATTCTAAGG
The DNA here is from genome assembly GCA_028644305.1 of Xerus rutilus. Lineage (NCBI taxonomy): Eukaryota > Metazoa > Chordata > Mammalia > Rodentia > Sciuridae > Xerus > Xerus rutilus. Next base: position 2,148,908 of record CM053409.1, on the reverse strand, counting down.
GGATATGAGAGTGATCTAGATTGAGACACTTCATAGGTGTGTCCACAACTTTTGTGTTAATCATTTCTGTTTTTTCTGTAGGAGTATATGTCCATGAGGGAATCTGAGGGCTGCCCCCTAGTCATTCCTACTTTAGTCCTGGTTAGTAGTTTAGGGATTTTGTCTCTTTTTTTTCTTTGTATTAAAGTGTGAGTATGGTTCACTGATGTGTAAAGCAAGGTGCATTCTTTCTTGGCTGAGTTTAGCTCATCAGCAGAGTCTCTGCCCCATGAACTTTTAGTGCTCCAGGAGATTCCCAGCACCTCACAAAAAGAGGTGGAAACAAATAACAGCAACAACAGAAGCAAACAATATACAGCATAAAAATATACAACACAAAAATAATATCTGGTGTCTACTATGACAACTACAGTAATTACCACAGAAGTAGAGATAATGGGGTCAACAATTGCCAACAGCAAAACCAATAAATATCCGTGAACTAAATCTGGCATTAAAGGAAACAGCAGGTGTCAACTAGGCTATTCACAGTACTAATAATGACAACAACATGAATTATATAAACCAAATAGTACTAGAAGGTGGTAAAAACACAGTTCATTAAGAAAAAATAAAATGTGCCAGGAAGGTAAATGAAGTTTACAGTGTTCACAACATCTCATGGACATACATTCCTACAGCAAAAACAGAACAGAGAGAAGGCAGAAGGGATGAGCAAGTGGAGGTTACGAAGAAGAAAGAAGAAGAAAAGAATCAAAGAGAGAATAAGAGAAATGAGCTATTAGTGAGAGAAGAAATGACATAAATAGAAACAAGAAAATCAAACAAAAATAAAAGCCCTAACCCTCAAAAAAGCAAAGAAAATAAGTCATAAATGTATGATAAAAATGAAAAATAAATATGTACGTGTGTGTTTGTATCTTTATGTGTGTGTGCCCATGAACAGGTTCATCAGCATAGCAAGGCATCAAAAAGAATTCTTCAGCAAAAGTGAAAGAATCAGCTCCATCAAGGTGGTCAAAACTGTCTGCGAGGGCGAATGACCACTGCCCCTGAACCAGTGTCCTTCCTGTTTCTTCCTGGGCTTTGCACCCCTTTCCTCTGTCCGTGTGCCTCACCAAGCTGCCAGCTGGCGGGGTGTAAAACTGAAGCTGGCTGAAGCAGCTCTCAGCCTGCCCCCTAGAGCGAGAGGTAGGGCAGAGGGAGAAGCCCCATCCATAGGGGTTTGCTCTGGACAGAACAGGCTGCTGCGCCCCCAGGTGCGGCTGCTGCAGAGGTCTAAGTGGGGAGTTCGGTTGCTGAGGCGAAGCTGTAATCAGGCCTTTGGGACTTTGATGGGTGGTGTCTGCTCCAGAGCAATTAGATCTACACACCCCTAGGGCCTGTCAGAAGGGGATCTCCACTGGGTGTCTAGAGCTCAGGATCCTCTGGAGACTTCTACTCACGGGGCAGGGAGCCAGTCCTTCCCAGGCTCAGCCCCGAATGTATTCATTCCCACCCAGTTTGCCTCCATCTTCAGCTGCCCGCCTGAGCACCACACTCAAAGGGAAAGTGAGCTGCATGCCTCTCTGTACATCTGACTTGTATCCCCCTGGGTACAGTCTTCCATGTGCCCGTCTCACTCACATGTTGCTGGCCACACAGTGGCACTTGCCAGGTCAGTGTGGCAATATTTGCAATGATCTCTGAGCCCTTGCGGCACCAAGTTGCAGCCTGGCCTCCTCAAGATGCCAGGCTTGGTTACCAGTTGAGAAACACAGAACACTGCAAACACCAGAGATCTGTGCAGCCTCTGGGTCAGCTGCGTGTAGGCTGCTTCTCTGTCCTGTGTGTTCCTCCCTGCCTTACTTGACTGTTATGTTTCTCTCTGTCCTCCCTCCCTCCCTCTTCTCATCCTTGATGACCTCCATTTCCTACGCCAAGAAATAAATTTCTCTGGGTCCCACCTAGTATCCCCAGCTGTGTTAGAACAAAGAGACACGGTGATCATATTTCTATCTGAAACACAGATCAAATAGAAAACCTTCCTTCCTAAGTGTTGGCTGGCACAGGGGAGCATGAATTCCCCCTCCTCTTGCTGCGCCCTCTCTTTGGTCCACTTGGATTTCCAAAGGCGAGGCATCTCAAAACAGAATGCCCCCCTCTCCTCCCTCTCTCCATCTCCCTCCCTCTCTCCATCTCCCCCTCCCTCTCTCCATCTCCCCCTCCCTCTCTCCATCTCCCCCTCCCTCTCTCCATCCCCGCTCCCTCTCTCCATCTTCACTTCCCTCTCTCCATCTCCCCCTCCCTCTCTCCATCTCCCCTCCCTCTCTCCATCTCCCC
>CM053409.1:2121473-2146086 GCA_028644305.1 Xerus rutilus | reverse complement strand
CCCTTGGATTTCTATATGAACTTCAAGGTCAGCAAGAATAGAATGCAGGTATTTTGATTGCATTGTGTTCAGTCTGTGCATCAATTTGGAAATATTCCATTTCAAGCCTTATTACATCTCTTAAATCCAATAAATGGAACTGTTCTCCATTTACTGAAATACTCTCTATTTCTTTCAACATTTTTTGTAGTTTGTAGTGTGTTAGTATTGCAATTTCATTCATTTTACACCTGTTTTATTATATTTGATTCTTTTAAAAATTGAATTATTTCCTTATTTTCATCTTAGAAATCCTCAATGCTAGTTTTTAGAAATGCAAGCAGTTTTTGCGTGTTGATTTATATCCTATATCTTAATGGACTCTCTTATTAATTTTAATAGTTTTAGTCAAATTGAGTTATTGATATTTTTCTATGCAAGAATAATGTCATCTGCAAATGGAAATAGCATTAATTCCTTCCAATGTAGATGCCACTATTTATTTTTATCTAAATAGCTTAGAAAGAATCTTCAACACAATGTTGAATGAAGAAGTGAGTGAGAGCAATTGTTCCTTTTCTGTCTTTAATCTTAGGGGGAAAGCATTCAGTATGTTAAGCTCTGTTTTTTCACTGATATTATTTTTAGATGAGGAAATTCTCTTCAAAGTTTGTTGAATGTTTTCATCAAGATGCATTTTCTACATTTGAGATACTGTTCTGTTTGGTCCTTTGGTCAACTGGAATAGCACATACTACATCAAATGACTTTTGGAGGTTGAACCAACCTTACCTGCCTGGAATGAATTCCATTAGGTCATGATGTGTGTGTGTGTGTGTGTGTGTGTGTGTGTGTGTGTGTGTGTGAGACAAGATTTGGTTTGCTGTCATCTCATGGAAGACTTTTTCATCTGTATTCATAAGATATATTGGAATATATATTGCAATTTTCTAATAGTATCTTTGTTTACTTTGACATTAGGAAAGCACTGGCTTCATATAATAATCTAACAATTCTTTTCTTACTTTTTGAAAGAGTGTGTGACGAATTGGCATTGACATTTCTTTAGTTTTCAGAATTTGCCAGTGAAGCTGTATAGTCCTGGGCTTTTCTTGGTTGGAAGTTTTTAAATAATTCATTCTTTTTATTTATTATAGATCTATTAACATTACCTTTTGTCAGTTTTGGTGGTTTCTTTCTTTCTAGAAATTTGTTCATTTATCTAATTTATTTACATTCAATTATTTATATTACTTTTAAACTACATGTATTTTAAACTCTGTAAGGTCAGTAATTATGTTTTCTCTTTTTTTGATGGGAACTTTCTATTTTTTTCAGGTCAGGCTGGTTAAAGGTTTGTAAATGTTGTTCAGGTCAAAAAACCAGCGATTGTCTAATGGATTTGCTGTCCTCGGTGTCACTTTCTACTCTTTTCTATTCCATTTCTTCTGCTGGCTGCTGGTTTGGTGTTATTTTTTCCAGAGTTCTAAGGTCTGGGTGCAGATGGTCAACATTCCCCTGTGTTCTTGGCTGCTCCCACTGGAGTCTCCATCACATGAGGCAGGCGGTGCTGGGCTGGGGGAGGGAGTGGCGATGGATCAGTCCCCACAGAACTGCTGCTCATAACAAGATTTAATGTATTTTCTTGAGCAACCATTTATCCAATTGCATCTTCCGTTAGGACAATTTCCAGCAACTTTAAATAATTTTAATAATCTAAGTCATTGTGCTGGGGAGAACATGGGCCTCAACTTTCACACTTATGGTCCTGATGTTTTCAAACTTACATTGTCACATTTTTTTAATGCTAACAACTCTGAATATTTTATAGAGAGGAAATGCTTTTCTCCTATTTTTATTTTTTTAAAGTTTTTAATTGATTAATAATAAGTATACCCATTTATGAGGCACACTGTGACATTTCAATACATGTGGACAGGTGCAGTGGCCAGATCAGGGCAAATAGCATATCCATCACCTCCACATTTATCATTTCTCTAATATTGGGGACATTAAGATTCTTTCTACTAGCTCTTTGGAAATATTCAGTTAATTTTTGTCAGCCATAGTTTTCCAACTGTGCTTTAGCGTATCAGAACTAGTGGACCACACCCCATACCTGTTCACCACACGATTCTGCTGTAATAGGGGTGAATGCCATCTGCGCCCTCGAGTGCGGCGTGTGACAGCTGAGAGCTGGTGGTGTGAGTTTAGTTCTGATGTCAATCTTCTCAGGGCGCACAACTGTATCTCAAAGTTCCCATTGACACATTGACTAATAAAACTTAGGAATAAGCTTCCATTCCTCTGTGACAGAGGCATGCAGTGGAGTGAGCCACTGACTTGGGTGTGGCTGAGCGAGCAATGCTGCCTCTGCTGACCCGTTACTCCCGCAAGTCATCAGCGCTCAGTGTGGCATGGGGACCGTAATTTCTAAGTGGAATGCTAATGGCTTAGAGAAAAATAATTTCCATTTACCATGGACTGACTTAAAGGTTGTTTATGACTTATTTATAAGTTGTTTCAAAAGCCACAACATCACGTGTGTGTGTGTGTGTGTGTGTGTGTAGAGTGAGACTGCCCACACAAAATAAGACAAAAGCAGGGACCATTTATAGCCATTGAAAATCAAAGGTGATTGAAGAGATAACACAAAGGACTCTGTCACTACAGTGAGTTTGACCAATAAAATTAGTAGTTCTCCTACCGTTTTCCCTGGCAATTTTTTAAGTGATGTAAGAGGAAAAAACCATATTCTTCAACTTTTATTGTAATCATTTTACTTGCCATTCTTAAAATAATTCATAAGCTGTGGAATCATAGACATGTCCTTGCTCAGACGTAACCAATGGAAAGTTAAAGCACAAACCATAACTTGAAAACAACCGGGTATAGACTGCTAGCTCCCTAAGACCATGCTTCATTATGAAACTTAATGTCGTTTTAGAAGAAATTGGAAAAAAACCATTTAACTTTTTAGTATGTTTTCCTTGTTGTCTTCCTATGACATCATTTGACCATGAGACTTGCTTTTGATATTTAAAAATTTCCCAAAATATGTGTACATTTGAAGCAGAAACGATTAAATGGTAGAATATTTTGTTTGCTCACTTCTGAATTTCTTTTTTCTAAAAGGAAACTCAAACTCTAATTATGAAAATGTTCTTCTTGAATCATGTGGTGGAGAAATTTTGCTCCTAAATGCTAGCAATTTAAGTAGCTCTCATGGAATTGTGTAAAAAGTCTTAGAACAGGCTGGGAATGTTAACTCGGATGCTCCCCAGAGTCAAGACTACTAATTTTCAAGTCACATCGCGTGTCCCTTTGAAGAACATTCCTTTAAAATAGGTCATGTTGGCTGAAATAATTCTTTGTTTCTACAGCTCCTGAGTGTCCTCGAATCAAATTCTTCTTCTCCACACTATTAGAGCCAGCACCCACAAGACTCGCCAGCTGAGTTCACTGGAACTGGTTTTCCCCATTATTATTGTGAACTCTTGAAATTCTGTTTTCTGAGTGCAACCTACTGCAGAGAGAGAGAGAGAGAGAGAGAGAGAGCGAGCACGCGCTAGGGGAGGAGCACAGCTCTGACTCCTCCCTCCATTTGCTGGGCTGTTGCCGTCTCAACCAGGCCCCTTCTTCTTGGCCTTGACCTCTGTGCTCACTGCTTATTTCTTGCTTTGATCTGTGATCACCTCCCAGTTGTCCTTGCTCAATAGCAAAGAAATCAATATAACCCAGCGAGCTTTCTTTCCAAGCTGTCTTCTCATTCTTTCCTTTACAATCACTCTTCTCAAAAGATCTGTATTATGCTTGAGTTTACTTTTATTGTAAAACAGTAAAAACTTGATAGGGACAGAAATTAGTTGTCTGCAAGGTATTCCTAGATCCTCTTCACTTGTCATTCATTCCCCCCTCCCATGAGGATCTCTGCTGGGTAACTGCCAATATTCCTAAAGTGCTGTTCCAAACGTAAGTGACGCCTTTCCAGGAGAGGGATCCACTCCAAATTGCAGTAAGGTTTCTCACAGAACTTTCAAAGCTGATTTTGAAACTTAGAGAGCAAAGGGTCAAGAATATTCAAGGCATTTCCAAAGAAGAAAATTGCTTTAATGGCTAATAAAATATCAGTGAAACTACAGCTTTAAGGAATTTGGTATTACCATAGAGATAGGAAGAATAAGCCCACAGAACACGGAGGTTTGAAACAAGTCACTGGGATACGCAGACTGAGCCCGGGGGCTATAGTGCATGTGTGCTTGTGTTATTTCCACAGTTTTTAGGGGGTTACAGCACACTCCAGAAAGAGCAGCCCTGGGTTTCCAGAGCGTGGGGTCTGGGTCTGGGCCCACGCTGTCCACAGGGTCCTCTGCTGGAGCGAGGAGTTCCTGCAGCCTGGTGGTGGGTGGAGAGTGGGTCCACCGCACTGGGAGTTCCGTGGGCTGTGGGACCTGCCTGTGCTCCCTCTGGGTTCTCTGGGACAGAGGGCTACTGATAAAACCTGCAAGTTCACTGCTTGGCCTGTCAGACAAAGGGTTTGTTATCAGAGGAATGGACAAATTTAATCAGATATGGCCCAATTACAGCTGCTTTGCTGTGGTCTCTTTGCCCAACAGGTCAACGAGGCCTCTGGCTGCTCTGGACAACTATCCCTCTTCCTTTCTTGATAGAGAGGCAGAGGGGAGCCGTCCACTTCGCATTACAAGCAGCCTGTGTCCACAGTTTGGCCTCCGGGTGTTTGTGCTCTCTTCTCTGTCATAATGTAGTTTGGAGGAATCTTGATGGATTTTGCCTGAAACATAGTGTTGGTCCCCTATTTGGACAGGATCCTTCTAAGTGGACATAGTGAGCAGCAAGTAGCCATTGCTGTGCAGGCTTCAGGCACCCACACGTATGCCCGAGGTCCTGCAGCATTTTCTCTTTAGTGACCCACTGATCTGGGTCATGCTAGGGAATTACCTTCCAGCATAGGGAAGACATTTTTGCATCTTTTTTTTTTTTTTTTTAAAGTACTAGGGATTGAGATCATGGCAATTTGTTACTGAGCTACAACCCCAGACATTTTTACTTTATATTTTGAGACTGGGTCTCAGTTGCTGAGGCTGGCCTCTAACTTTGTCATCCTCCTGTCTCAGCCTCCCAAGTTGCTGAGATTACAAGTATGTACCACTATGCCCAGTATATTTTGGCATCTTGTACCTGCACTGAAAGAAGAGATCCAGTGTTTGGACCTATTCAATTTTTTTGAGGCAATATATGCCATATTTGGGAATCAATCCATATATCAGGTTATGTGAAAAGTTACAATTTTGATTAGGGTCCAGATTGTCGATGACTGTAGTGGATCCAGGCTGTGGTGCCATCTACCTGACCACTGGGCCATGCAGCCCACAGATGCAGGAGAGCTGGAGGCACGCAAAGGTGGCATCTCTAGCAAGCTGCAGTGGGAGAGTGGCAGGTCTGGAGCTAATCTGCACTGCAAAAACAGGTCCGTGGAAGCCAGGAGACCTTGGTGGCAACCGGAGGCTGATCCCAGGGGCAGAGCTGACGAGGAAGGCTCCGCTCATCCTCAGCTGAATACTGTCAGACCTGCCAAGTCCTAAGCTGGCGCCGCATGTTATCAGTCTGTTTGCTGTAAGTAGGACCCTTGGTGTCTCCAGGGCAGAAAGAGAACACACAGGGGGCGCAGACGCCCACGCCAGCGACCTCCACTGCGCCTTCCCTCTTCCTGGGCTCCCACCTACCTGATTCTACAAGGAGGAAAGAACAAAACAAAACAAAAGGAAAAGAAGCCGCAGGGCTATTTTACAGATGGAGCTTGGTGCAACTCCCTTGTGTTGGTTGCAAATCGTCTGTTGCTGCACAGTAGCCCGCTAGGGAGTGTCCGCCCAACACCGTCTGCAGGGCAGTCTTGCCAGTGGCCGGAGCTCCAGCAGCGTGGGGAGAAACTTGCCAGCCACTGACTGAGTTTGCCCGGTGGTGAGGACCCCAGAGAGAGCCAAGCTGGGAGACGGGGTGAGGATTTCTTGAAGGGAGACGTGCGCGTTGCCACGGCACTGGGCTCCCTGAGCAGTTGTGTTCCCGCACTGTGACCACGCCACCTCCCTCTCCATTACCTCCCTCGGGTCCTGTTCATTGCCTTTGAGCTATTTTGTAAGTTGCAGGTAACTGAGGAATGTACAGACCCTGTCTGGTAGAGATTTACTTGATTTATTTTCCCATTTTGGAAAACAAGAGAAGTTTTGATACATTTCATAGACTGAGCTGGATTCCGTGACTTTGTAGGAATGGTCAGCCCTTCCCACGATTTCAGTTGCTCCAGTTTTCTTCACTGTCTGGCTACAACCTTCCAAATTCACATTTCTAGTTTCTCTCTTTCTCTCCGGCTTGGTGTCGCCAAGACCAAGCCTGGCTGCCCAGGTCCTTGCTGGGTGCCTGTCCACCCAGGATCTGAAGAAAGGCTGAGCCAGCCCAGGTGCCTCCAGGCAAGCTGCTGTCTGAGTCACAGGTGCCCTTCAGAGGAAACCGCGCTGAACAACATCGCCAGTGTCCCCGTATCTGGAGACACCAAGCTGCGGCGCTGCTGAACTCAAGATTTATCCACTGACCTTTGGGCATCTGCTGACTGGATTCCCGGTGCTCAGCTCCTGTGTCTTTTTTCAGTATGACTTTTATGTTAATGTTTTTCTTTCACATTTTTTCTTTTTGGTAGCAGGATTGAACTCAGGGGCACTGGGCCACTGAGCCACATCCCCAGCCCTATTTTGTGTTTTATGTAGAGACAGGGTCTCACTGAGTTGCTTAGCGCCTCGCCGTTGCTGAGGCTGGCTTTGAACTCGCGATTCTCCTGTCAGCCTCTCAAAATGCTGGGATTACAGGCGTGGGCCACCACACCTGGCTTTTCTTTCACATTTTACACGTGTCTTTTAAGATGTGAATATACGGGACCTTCACACAGCTGGCCTCTGGCACCCTCTGGCTAGGGATGGGTGAACTCATTTTGCAGGCACGATGCAACAGGGGTCCCTGGGAGGCGATTCCCTGGAGCTTCACTCAGGGTGCCCCAGGGTGCCTTTGAGCTGTCCAGTGACCAATCTGAACAAAGTGGGGACCCCAGCGCTGAACTTCACCTGAGCTCTGCGCACCTGGAAAACACCATTGGTGCTCTGGTGAACAGCTGGCTGCCAAGGACGCCCCAGCCAAGTGCCTTAGATCCGGCTCCCGGGAGGTCAGTGTGTACCTGGGCAAGACTCTAAAGCCCCCTTCTTCACTTCACCAACTATTTAGCGGAATTGTTTGTCCCCACTGATTAGCTTGAGCTGACCACCTTGAGCCTGGCTTCCTGCCACCTGCAGTGCTGAGCTGCAACACGTCCCTGAGATTTAAGGGCACCGATGCAGGGCACTCTGTGGGCAGCCCTCTGCAGAACCGGCTGATGGGGAAGAGCTTCCCCAGCCCACTTCTCATGGTGCACCTGCTCATCTCGCTCCCCAGGCCAGGCTCTCCCACCCTGCACCCTCCTGCCTATGGAAGAAAAGCACCTTCTGCCTGACCTTAAAGGTGCCTGTGGGCCATAGGACGCAGCTTATGGGCAGAATGTTCTGTCTGCTGCTTTAGGCCTCTGTGCAACAGCAGCAGTCTTCCTGGAGAAATCCCTCCTCGTCTAAGTGTGGATTTGTTTTTTTATTGGTATGTCACACTGACGTTCACAACGGGATGTCATGGGGAGGCCCTCAGCCACCACAGGGTCAGCGTGACTCGTCCTCGCGTGCCAGCCGGCCTCCCCCTTGGTTGCCTCAATATTTATACAATGCATGGATGACCTGTGTCCATTCTGGCAGGAATAGAAACCACCTGTGAGCCAACGTCATAGATGTGCCCTCACCCAGGCTGGCTCAGCACTGTCGCCGCCCACTGTTCTAGCAACAGAGACCATTGCTGAGCCCTGAACCTGCATGCACCACTCAGGAAAACCAGGGTCCCCTGTGTCAAGCACCTTGCCTCTTGCAGATGGCGGCACTCAGTTCTCAGCAGAGGGGTACGTAGTCCCGGAGGTTTTCCCAGCCCACCAACGGTGCCTCTAGCAGTATTGCCAAAGAATTGAGGATCCCTGATCTCTGGATAAAGCATCTCATGCAACATTAATTCAGAAGAGGGGACCCAATTTAGCAAACGAGTCACAACACTGAGGACAGAGAGGGGAACCCAGAGGGTGTGACGCAGCTGTACCCAGGGATAACTATAAATGGGCAGGAGCACCCACCACGCCCCAACAGGAGCAGGGTAAGTAAGGGGTCAGACCACTGGGATTGAACATCTGGGTCACCCAACAGGGTGGATTTTGCCAGTTTTAGTACCAAACGTCCTGCATCTCAGGGAAACTCTGTGCCTGGGCAAAATGGAGTTTTAGAACTGAGTCCTGCTTTCCAGAAACATCTGGAAAAGAAGAACCCAGAGCGGATGATGGTAGAGAAAGATGATGAATGTAATCAACAAATGTAGAACCAGTTGCAGCAGCACCGGCTTCAGCCTCACTTGCTGGCCCCCTTGAGGTTTGTAAGGATCGCACCCACGTCCCCTCCATGGGGAGAGGCACCCAGGGGAACCATCACGATAATCATTTTACAGAGGAAACGAGTGGAACGAAGAGATGCCGGAGTGTGTCCGGTGGAGGCAGGCTTGGGACGCAGGCCTTCCTGGGGCCAGTCCTGGCCCTGCATCCCCACGTCACCCTGCTCCATGTCACGCTCCCCACTCAGCTAGATGGCTAGGTGGCAGGACAGACGTCTCGTGTTTTTTCACTGAACCGAGAAATGCTACGATAGCACACGGTACTGTCCAGTGTCACCTCCCTCCTGCTCGTGTCACCTCACCACACTGACACCACCTGCTTTTCCTGCAGGGAACAGAAGAACGTGCTGTCTGCTTCTTCGTTTAGAATCATTGGAAGGAAAAAGAAGCTTGCACAGGTGATGTTCCACACGCTCATCAATGCCAAGGCGATGCAAAACCACGGAAAAATACTCACACAACGGACACCCCTTTACTCTAAACCGGCCCCTGTGCGTGGAGCTTGGGGAGATGCTAGGCGTGCTCTGTGCCTGTGCCCGCAGGGCATCCGCGGCCACGTGTGGCCAGGGAGCAGCTGGGAAGGACATGCCACCGAGGAATTGTATTTTAGCTTGATTCCATTTAAATTAATTTAAATTTCAATAGCTGCAGATGGCTGGTGGCTGACCTATTGGACAGAACAGGTGTAATTGTATAAATTATAAAAAACTCTGTAAAAAGTGATGTAAGTGCAGCAAAACGGTTGATCCAGCTAATAACCTCCAGTTCTGAGGTGGCCCTGGCCCTGGCTTCCTGTTGATGGATACAGTGGGCCTATCTTCTATCTGGTTTTTTTTTTTTTTTTTTCGTTTTTGGTACTGAAGTTTGAACCTGGGGTGCTTATCCACTGAGCCAAGTCCTCAGCCCTTTTTATTTTTTATTTTGAGACAGCGTCTCTCTGAGTTGCTTAAGGCCTCACTGAGTTGTTTAGGGCCTCGCTCAGTTGCTGAGGCTGTCCTTGAACTTATGATCCTCCTGCCTCAGCCTCCTGAGCCACTAGGATTACAGCTGTGCACCACCTTGCCTGACTCTATGTTTTGGCTGTATTTTTCCCATAGATTTCCTCACTGACTTTGTAGTTGTTAGATGGTAGGAATCCTGCCAGGCTCCCCAGGTGAGCTCACCTGCAGCCCTCCTCCTCACCTGCCTGCTTTCCTCATGGCCCTGGTGGTCTCTGGCTTGAGCACCAGGGATTGCAGTGATATTCACCACACCATCCAGATGTCCTTTGTGTGTCAGGAGCTGGAGCTGGGCCATTTGGACCAGGGACAAAGGAGACTGGGAGGCCAGGGTGCCATCAGGATAGGGAGGAGGTGGGCTGGGTTTGGTCCGTCCTGATGGCCAGAGGCAGCGCCCTGCCAGGGCCTTGCCTCACCCTCGGAGAAGTCAGGGGGCCAGCCGGCTGCTGTGTCAGACCAAGGCCACAGTGGGAAGAAGTGAGAGGGACAAATAAAACAGGAGAGCTCGGGTGGGCAGGGGCCTCAGAGCCTCCCCTGATGTTGTGTGCCCTGGCACATGACAGAGCAGGCAGGCCCCGGGGGACGGGGCGCCTTGTGAGGCTCCTCTGCTGGGCACCCTGTTGTGAGCAGGCTCCACGCCCTTCTCCATGCTCACCAGACTCAGGGAGAAACACACGCACAGATCCTGGCTATGTACGGGCATTTATGTGCTCCACCAGCACCCAAGTTATCCAATAAACAGAGCCATCAGACCCACCTGGAGACTGAACACACAGGCAGGGGCAGATCCAGCCCAATCTGTCGATGTCCAGGACCTGAGCTGCAAGGAGTGTGTGTCATCTCTTCAGGTTGAAAGAACAGACCTTCCTCACTCCACCTCCATCCACTGCCTTTAAAAATAAGAACCAGGAGGTTGATTTCTGGCCACTCCCCTCAGCTGCAGCTTCAGTACTAGAAGGGAAAATGTCTCAAAATTGCAGGGGGTGTGCTGGTGGGATTGGTGTCGACTGGGTGACTGAGTGATGGAAGCTGCTTCTGAATGCCATTGTGCTGGGACAGTAGCCAGCCAGCACAGAATGCCCGCAGTGTCACATCCAGATCACCGAACTTGACCTTCCTGCGGAAGTGCCGGTGCGGGAGACGTGAGCCAGCTTCTCCTCACTATTCGTTTCCCACAGTTTTGTCTCCAACACAATTTTTCTCTCCCAGGAACTGTGTGTTTTTAAAATTTTTTTCTTGTTTGTTCCTGTGTCAGTTGTATTCAAATGATAAAAGTGATGTTTGCTGGTTGGTTGGAGCCTGGTACTGAATATCAATTTCTGGGTCACTTCTGCTTATCACCCAGGTTTCACTGGTGTGGTGACTTGGTGGGGGCTGGTGCTATGGTCTCTGGTGTTTGTGATTGGTGGCCTCTGGGACAGAGCTGGACTCTGGGAGACAGGACTCAAAGGAGGGTCAGAATGCTGGCTGTCATAGGTGGATTAATTCTCACTCCACGTAGCTGAGAGGAGGCCTTATTATTTATTTATTACTTGTTTATTTTTATTAATGAAATTTGCCAAAGGACTGAGGGAGAATAACTGAAGCCAAACCCTGGAGTGAGAGCTATTAGCATCATTTAATGGGTTTCAGATAACTTCCCACGCCATGTTCCCCCAGGATCTGGCAATAAGCCTGCCAACCACTGAGTGGCTGTCCCCCTCTGGCCTGGAACTCTTGTTTTGCACTGTTTGGAGCCCAGCAGTCTCCTGTGGCTTGATGACATCCGGTACTGGATGCAGCTTCTCAGTCTCTGAGCCCCTGTGACTGCTTGCCCAAGGCCCAGCCCTCCGGTCTGTACGGCTCACAGCCTGCCCAGGACGCCGTCCTCTGCCCTGCACTGCCTACTCGTCTGCTGAGCCTGCAGTGCAGCTGCTATCACGGGCCTCCTGCAGTCCTCTGCGACCTGGGTGTCCACGGGCAGCCTTGTCCTGCCAGGATTCTGACCTCCTTGGAGTCCTGCCTGCCTGCTGGGCCTGCTCTCTCACAAGCAGCTGGTCAGGAACGGGGGACACAGTGACCTGACTTATTTCGGCTGGGTGGGCCATTTCCTGATGAAGATCTGAACTGCAGAGTCCCCTGGCCATCTCAGGCTGGTGCTCAGTAACGCAGCTGCACCTTGCCCCGCATTAGCAGCTCAGCAACGTCACCGGCAGGCACAGGCAGCAGATTATGTTCAGACACTAAATAAGGTGCAGTATTTGATGACTGCTGGGTTATTTGGCTCTGATGCCAGGTCCTCTGACTGGATACCTGGCAGTCCAGCTTCTCCGGTTTAGTCTTTTGAGACCTCACCTCCCTTCTCTCCCATGGAAGAGTGTGTGAATCTGCTTCCATCACGTCAGCAGAGGCCTAGGAGGTGCTGGGGCAGGACATCACCACTGCCAGGCGCTTACACAGCACGCGTAGACTCCTCATCTGCCGGAGCCCCGGGGCCCAGGTCGGGTGCCAGCAGATCAGGTGCAGCCCCGGGCCCACTTCATCTTCCTGCCTTGTCTGCCCTGCCAGAAAACAGGGGTCGGGGGTGACTCTGGCGACTCCTCTTATTCTTACAAGGGCACTAATCCCAGCATGAAGGCCCCACCCTCATGACCTGACTTCCTCCTGGGGCCATCTCATAAGCCGTCACAGCTGTGCCTTCATGGATCAGCATACGAATTCCAAGGGGACATAAACATTCAGTCCACAGCACGCAGTTTACTGGGTGGCCCTGGAGAGGCAGTCAAAGGTACATAGTCCAGCTTCACCTGGGAGTCACACACCTGCTGTGGCTAATGCAGGTGATGTAAAGAGTTGAGAGGGACTTAGGATTAAAAAAAGTATCTTGCAGCTGGGCGCAGTGGTGCACACCTGTAATCCCAGCACTTTGAGAAGCTGAGACAAGGGAATCGCGAGTTCAAAGCCAGCCTCAGCAACAGTGAGGCACTAAGCAACTCAGTGAGACCCTGTCTCTACATAAAACACAAAATAGGGCTGGGGATGTGGCTCAGTGGTCGAGGGCCCCTGAGTTCAATTCCTGGTACAAAAAAAAAAAGTATCTTGCCAATATTAAAACAGCACCAACTGGCCCACTGCCTCAGTGCTGGGGAGGCAAAGTGGAGAGGCACCCAGCAGACCCTCTGAGCTGCTGTACTGTTGCCCCGTGGAAGGGTGGCTCGTCCTTGCTGGTCTTCTGATTTTCAAAAGCAGCCAGAATTTTTTTTTAAAAATTGGTGAACTCTCTTGACTTCTAAAAGTTGGCTTAAGTATTTTTAAAACATAGAATAGGCCAAGGAAACACATCTGCAGGCCAGATGTGGCCTCCACACCATTGATTTGCAACTTTTGGTTTAGGCAGGACCACAGGCCATCTCTGCAAAGATTCTTGTGCCTGAGGGGACACCGGAAGAGCAGGGGCTGATGGTATGAGAGGTCATGCAGATGGGGACCCTGGGAACATGCAAACTGAAGACCAGGGACCAGTGGATACTCCTTCCACTCAGGTTTTGGCCCGTGGCTTGACTCCAGGGGTGAACAAGAAGTGGCAATTCTAAGGAGCAACAATTGCTGGGGATGATCACGTCAGTAGCCAGGCAGGATGACGGGGAAGATGGAAATTGATTTGGGTTATGGAGAAATAAGAGATGATAATTCTTTCATACCAGAAATCTTGGACCAGGTTGCCCTTGCTGTGCTACAGGACCTGCCAGCTGTTGTTAACAAGCCCTGGGGAGCACCGAGGGCTCCACTCCCAGCTGCCGGGAGTTCTCTGCATGGCCTTCATCATGAAGCCCTCTGAGGATCAGGATCCCGCTGTGATCATTGTGAAAGGAGATGGGACTCCCTTCCAGACAGAATCCATGCTTCTTCAAATGCAGCTTTATTGAAGTACAACTTACATAAAACTGACCAACCGTAACTGGACAGCTCAATCATTTTGATAAACTTATCGATTCCAGTCACAAATCACTACAATCCAGTTTTAGAACATTTCTGTCACTGCAGAAGGTCCCCAAGTGCCCCTTGCAGCCCATGCTTTCTGTTTCCCTCAGGCCTGTGAAACTGCTGGTCTGCTTTCTATGGCTATAGGTTGTTCTTTTCTAAACATTTTACATAAATGTAATCATGAAATATGTCTTTTGCATCAGACATATTTCACGCAGCATAGTATTTCTGAGGTTCATTCATGCTTAGGCATCCATACAAAGAGATTTTCTTCTTTGTCAGTACTGAGTACTATTCCACAACATGGACATACCACATTAAAAATCTATTTATTCACCAGTTAGTAAACATTTGAATTGTTCCCAGTTTTGGCTTTATGAATACTGTAGACGTGAATGTTTGCAGGCATGTCTTTAAGTGCTTATGCTTTTGAAAGGGAAGCTTTCAACATCAGCTCTAAGAGTTTAGGAAAGGAGAGTATCCCTTCAAACATCCCTTTAGAAGGATACACACGCTTTTACATATCCCACATGTCACTAATGTGTCTGGCCTCCTGAGATCATCATTTTCTCAAGTGTCAGGATGTCTTTCTGTCTCAGTATTTCTGGGAATCCTTGGGAGTCCTTGTCCTCTCCAGGCCACTGTCTCCCACTCACCTTTGGATGAAGTTCTGATTTCTCTTATCCTGGTATCCATCTGTGGTAGTTGAAAACTGGAAAAAACAAAACAAATCCTCTCTCTCACACGAGCTGTGTGATGCTTCCTGAGTCTCAGTCCTAACCGTCCTCCCTCCCCCTGGCCACACACCAGCAGCTCCAGCTCTGCTGAGTCTGGGCTGAATGGTCCAGTGGTAAGGACTGGTGCGTGGTTTTAGCTTGTGACGCTTGGCAGACAGAGGAAACCATCAGCACTAGATGTGACGATGAGTGAAAGGTGCTTGAACCCCGTCCTCTGTGACCCCAAACCAAGAGTATCATTTGTATTCTTCTTATGAATTAAGATATTTCTGAGATGCCACCTGAATCAGGCCTTTGAAGACGGCTCCCAGGCTGCTCTTCAAACTGCTTAGCACTGCATCAACTTGGCCACAGAAGGCGACTTCCTGGGCCCGAGCCCCACACCCTGTGTGTGTTCACCCCACACATCAAGGCCTCCCACTGGCATCTGCCATTGCCCCTTTGGTCAGCCTAGGAGTGGCCCTGGGTGTTCAGTCACTGACCTATTTTGAGGAAGAGCCCTGTTCTATTTTCCTGTGCGATTCACCAGGAGTCCTATTCTCTCCCAGGGAGGTGGCCTCCAGCCCCCACTGAAACCCCCTGCCCTGTTTCTACAGCCCAGTGTGGCTCTTCATTTCGTTGATTGGACCCCTTGATACCAGCCCCTCTTTCATTAGATGCACACTTGCCCCGTGCTTCAGGGATAAATCATCATTCTGAAAACTGGAGGTACAAGTAAGGCTGGGGCTCGGACCCTAGATTCACGAGAGTTCGTGTGTTGATGCTCACGGGAACGCCGAAACGGGGGCGGGCTCACAGCAGACCCTGAGCAGCTGGGTCATGGTGATGATGAGGACCATCATGGTCACCGCGCTCCAGCCACCTGTTCTGACACCAATATCCATGCATTTCAGTATCATACTGAGCAACCCAGCTGACTACCTGGTACTGGCAGGACAACATCTTACGACTTCTTTGTGGAATTTTCTACGTATATATTTGTTATGGTTTGGATATAAGGTGTCCCTCGAAAGCTCACACGTGAGACGATGCAAGAGAATTCAGAGAAGAAATGATTGGGTGTGAGCCTTAACCCAGTCAGTGGGTTAATCACCTGATGGGACTAATGATGACTGAAGGCAGGAGGTGTGGCTGGAGGAGGTGCGCTGGGGCGTGGCTTTGGGGTCTGTATTTGTATCTGGGAGTGGCGCCTCTCCCTGCTTCCTGATCATCATGGGAGCCGCTTCCCTCCGCCGCATTCTTCCGCCTCGATGCTCAGCCTCACCTTGAGCAGGTGGAATGGAGCCAGCTGTCTACCGACTGAGCCTCTGAAACTGTGAGCCTGCAAATAAACTTTTCCTCCTCTACAGCTGTTCTGCTTGGGTCTTTTAGTTGCAGAGGCAAAAAAGCTGACTAAAACAATATTTAAATATTTTTATTCCAAATATAGTCAGACCATTTGTGTCAAGTGCAAAGGAAATTTCTGATGAGAATAAGCCGATATGGATTATTCTGAGAACAGCTGTCGTGAGCACAGAACTGCTTTTATTCCTGGACCAGGATGATGTACCCATAAATTCATGCATGATGTTTTGGTCTTTGGTGGAGACTCATCTTCCTATTGGTCTCATACATTTCTAATCATATTTATTCATAAGAGTTTTATATGATTTGTTGCTATTTTGAATTATCTGCATTATTCTAAATGGCCACCATTTCACTTTGCAGACGCTGTTGAATGTATGCATGTATTTTGTACCTCAGCCGTCTTACTGAAGTCTTCGTGATTGCTCAGTTAAATTTGATGTACCCTACAAAAATGAACCAGGTGAAATCGTGAGTCATAAATATTCTGAGAGAATGTCTCAGCAGAGAATGCCAGAGAATTTTTCCTGAACAATTTAAGAAACCAGAATTCAGAAAAAATAGCTAAATAACAGTGTGGTATTTCTTTTTTTCCCTCTGCTACTGTCTTTTTTAAAAGAAAGTCTCATTTAACAAATTCAAATGAAATTTTTATTACTGTCATTAATCCTGTTTTTTTTACACAAATGAGATCTATTTAACCTTGATTTTGGAAAGAAGTTACCGCTTACTCTAATGCGATTCCAGTTACTCTCACAAAGAGAACCATCTAGAATACTCTGTTCTTACTGCAACCATGGTGGCCCCACTGCTATTTCCTTTGCTAGTTAAATAATTTGCTCAATAATGCATTTCCCTGAAGCTCACTCACCAGGTATATTTCATGGCCTATACCTTTCCTTCCTCTTTGAATGGGACAAGATTTCCCAGGCTTTCGGTTGTTTATTTGGTAGCTTGGCCCTGTTTCATGGCCATTGGCAGCTACCAGCAATTTCATCTGTGAGCTTCCTCAGCCCCTAGGATGAAACGTATCTGAGACAGGAGACCTGAACTCGTTATGAGTTGGTAGGTGGCATCTGAAGATGTCCTCACCTGTTCTGGCCCGCAGTCCCCTTTTTACTAATGTGTCTTTCTTCCTAGTGTTCTAATCTAAGTAAGATTTTATTTGACAGAGAAAATGAAAAAGTGAGGAATTGAACAGTTCATTGTCCCCTGTCTTCTGTTTTTATTATACTTTCTTACCCGAACAACTTCTGAAGTTCACGTTAGGTACTGTGCAAGTTTATGGTGCCCTGACTCTCTGGTCCCTGTTACTTGTTGGCTGCCGTCTTCCATCGTCCTGAGTAACTGGTGCCCCCTCCTTCCCAGTGCTCACCTACTGAACAAGCTCATCATTATTAACCACCTATGCAGCCGCTCCACTCATCAGGGACCGTCTCCTTTCCTCTGGATGTGGGAGAAATTGTGCTGTGTTTAAAAATCTTAATTTTCATGTGGATATCAAAAGCCCTTAAGGAATATTCTAAAAATAGAATATTTGAACATAAGAAATTGAATCGGTCATTAATAATATGCCTACAAAGAAAGTCCAGTGCAGACAGCTTCACTGCTGAATCCTATCAAACAATTAGAGAAACTCTTTCAGGAAATAGAGAGGAAACACTTCGAACTCTATGAGGTCAGCATACTAAAGCCAAAAATATTAAACAGAAAAACATACATGCAAAATTCCATAATTATTAGCAAAGTCAATGTTGTAATGTGTAAAACATAAAAAGATTATATTCTTTGACCGAGTGAGATTTATCATAGGAATGCAAGATTGGCTTCACATAGGCAAATCAGATAATTTCATATACAATAAGAATGATTGACAGTCTAAACCACATGACCATCCCAATAAATGCAGAGGTAGCATGTCACAGAATCCTGCATTCATTCATGATACAAATTCTTAGCAAACATGGACTAGAAGGAAGTTCCTCATTCTGATAAAGAGGCTACTGACAATTTAACCAAAGAAGTGCAGTAATTGTTTACTATACATTATAAACATTTTTAAGAAAACAATTAAGGAAAATTTAAAATAAAGACATTCCATGATCATGGATTAGAAGATTATTGTTAAAATAGCAATCTTCTTCTAATTAAGCTATAGATTTAAACCAATCTTTGTCAAAATCCCAGAAGTCTTTTGTATGGAAATTAACAGGTTGTTCCTAAAATTTGTATTCAAGAACCTAGAATAATTAAAATAAATTTTTAAAAAGGAAGAATAGAGTTGGAAGATTCCTCCTACCCAATTTCAAAGCACATTATAAATGTAACTTAAAGGAGATAGAGTAGTATATCAATTAAAATAGGTATGGAACAGAATCAAGAGTTCAAGAATAATTGCTTATGAAAGATAAAAAAAGCCCTAAATTAGATGCAAAGGTCGTCTTTTCAACTAGTGGTACTGTGGTAACTGGATATCCACATTTAAAAAAGTAAGCTTGTATGGACTTACCCCACCTCCACACACAAAAATTATCTCAAAATAGATTGTAGACATAAATATATAAGCAAAAACTATAAAACTTCCAGAACAAAACCTAGGAGAAACTCTTTATGTCCTTGACATAGGAAAGTATTCTTAGACATGGAAACAATAGCATCTGCCATAAAAAGTCATAAATTGGACTTAAATTTAAAATACTGTGTGCTTCAAAAGACATCATTAAGAAAAAGTCACAAAATGGGGGAAATATTTTCAAGACTTGCAGAGTATATGTATGATGAAAGTCATGAATATCCAGAATATCAGTGCTTACAAACTTAATTATAAGAAGCCAAAAAAAAAAATACAATAAAAAAGAAGACTCCTATAACTCAACAACAATACAGCCCAATAATGATTAAAAAGTGTTCAAAGTAATTGGTTAGACATTTCTCCAAAGAAGATACACAGATGGCTAATAACAACAGGGAAAGATATTTTACATCATTTTAGGGAAATTGGAATTGAAAACACAGGGGATACCACTGTATGTCCACCAGGATTTCACTGGGAGGCTGTGGTCTGGCTGGAGAGACCTGTAAGTAGCTTCAGTTTGAGCTGTCATGATGGGCGTCTAAACAGGGGCAGCAGACACACCAAGGCCAGGCAGGAAAAGCTGTGGCAATGCAGAGGCCAGGCCAGGTGCCCTCAGAAGACTCTCCACGGTGTTTTGACTCTTGGCTTTAGGAAGAAGATCCTGGTCCCTGTCAATACCTGCCCCCAAGAAATTACAAAAACCTCCCCCCATCCTTTCTTTCATGCTTCAAGTTTCTTCAAAATTTATCTCCTAGGAGTCTACTTCATATCTCCTGATTGCTTTCCATCTCTCCATCCACGGAGCCATCTGTTGATTTAGTACTTTAGCCATATAATCAGTAAGTACCAGTGGAGTGTCCACTATGTCTTAGGACTATTCTAGGCACTTGGAAATTGAAATCAAAGAAAGTCAAACATGATCAGCCTAATGGAATCTAAATCATATGGATACCGGAAGGTTTGGGGTGTTGATCTCTGGAAAGAGCAGCACCTCACTTTTATTGTATTTCTGTCTCTTTGTTTCTTCCCCATATTCTTTGCCATAGTTTAAAATTTATGCCTGGTAGTATTGGCATTAAGTCCCTTCTGCTCATCCCTTACAATCTTTGATGATGTCATTTAACTTTCTTCTATTCTCTACATTAAATCTGGGATTTAATTCCAGAAAAGGTGAAGTATATATCTCAAAATGCACTATCACTTCACCATCATCATCTTCATCATTGTTATTATTTTCACAGATGAGGAATCAGGCTTTCACTGAGCACAGACACAGAAGCTCCCATGCAGATCCCTGTTACAGGACACCGAGCCCATGACTAATGGTCAATGTGGGGGCACCTCCTCTCCACTCACTGGCCTTTGTCCTGTGGAACCCTATTCTGGACAGTTCTCACTTCTGAGCTAGCTCATGGGCGTGGTCTGGTTAACTTGATCTGTAGCATCTGTAATGCTAATTGCCAGCCATTAACACCGTCAGCTAGCCTAGGCCGGCAACTCCCAGCAGGTGTAGGATGGACACATTTCTTATATTTTAAATACCTTAAGCATTCTGAGACTTGCTGGGTTTGGCCAGGAACAAGGGGGAGGCTGGAGAGATGGGGAGGGGCGGAACAGCAGAATGAAATTAGCCAAACTGTGTCATGTGCATGTATGAACACGCACAGTGAACTCCACTTCTATGTATGACTATAATGTAGCAATTGTAAAAATCAATAAAAAGAGAAGAAATGCAGACATAAAAGTATCTTATACCATTTACTATATTATTTCACAAAGAAATTAACATTGTTTCTGCTTGTGAGGTTTATGAAATTGACTCGTTTATCAAAGAAAAGGTCAGACATCAATGGAAAACTATAAATGTTTTAAAACCAGTTTTATGTTCATATATATATGGGAATTACTTCTGCTTTATCCCGTAGTTATGAGAATATTAATACCAATACCTGAAGATCAGTCTTAGAAATAGATGAAAGGACTAAGACATAATACTGCCTTTTTCAATTAATAAGTAAATGGCAGGAAGAAATTCAGTCCTCACAACATTACAACACACACACTGCTCATGTGCTTTGGTGCTTGAAAGGCACCATACGCTTACTCCAGATCACAGAATTGTTAAGCAGCGAAGGAAGGATTCATGCTCTGCTCTCTTTGGTGGCCACACGTTTCTGTCACAGTGCACTTGCACCATCCCATAGCTGAGCTTGACAGTGACGCTCACAGTGAGGAGCTCCACACGCACACCAGGAGTCAGCCAAGCATCGTCCAGGTAGCCACGTTCCAGTTCCAGGTACATTCTTTATGAAACGTCGTTAGTGGAAGTGGGAAGAAAGTATGACCCGTGATTGCACTTGCCTGTGTTTCTGCTGTCAGAAGCAATGGGTGGTGTGTTCTGTTCTCCTGCCCCTTTAGGCAATTCAGCTCACACAGGGATGCCTTCAGCATACTAAAGACGCATCTCGCAGACCTCCACCCCGGGGAAACTCTCATTCCTCGTTACATTCTTTAGAGACTCCATTAACGAACTTAAAAATCTTTCTAAATCATTCTTTGTGTGATAATCTCAACAGTATCTCTTTGACTTCTGACATGAACAAAACAAAAGATTGCTTCAAGAAATAGTCTAACAAAGCAAAGAAATACTGATGATAATATTTTGGTTCATTTTATCCATAACAATGATTTCACTTATGCTAATTTTTTGTTCTTTTTTTTTTCTAAATCAATTCAAAAAGGGGTGAAATGATTCTGTGTATTTTGATAAAAATGCACCTGTAACTTGAAAATGCCAACTATACCACTGAACAGGTTAGTTTTGGTTGGCGTTCAGTCTCAGAGAGCAAAGAAACAAAGAAATATACCAGTCATAAAAACCATTTCAAAGCGTCAGAACGTTTCTCAAGGCAAGGGAATGCGTGGCCTGCTTCTGCACACCAGGTATGGAGCGCGCACATGCCAGCACCTGCGTGCTCCCCCCAGAGAGCTGCGCTGTACACCTGCCCAGATGGAGGGGCAGGGATTGAGCGCCAAGTACAGGGCCCAAGCTGAGTCTTCAGCCTCCTCTTTCTCTGTTACTCCCCTTCCTTGACCCCCTCGAGTCAGGGTTCAGGGTCAAGGAATTCTGTCCATATTTTTTGTTCCAGAAGCCAAATTGCAAGTCCCTCCAAGTCTCCAGCTGTGGAGGCTTGTGTCTGAGTGTCTGCTCCCTCAGCCGCCTCTGCTCAGCCATTCTTCCATGGCTCCCTTTCTGGGCCGTGGAGGGCGTAGGGCTCCTGTCTGGATCTGCTTTGCCGTCTTCCTCTCACAAGCTTTCTAATCTTGTAATTAAACTTCTCCCATCTGATCCTTGAAAGGGAACAGGGCCCACTGCCCTGCCTTGGTTAGGGTTAGAAAACCCTATTTAGAAAATCATTTTGGGGTGTGGACTGTTTTCTAATACAACTTCCTCCTAATGGCTTTTGACTTTTCAATATAGGACATGCTCACTGTGATAAAGCAGAACAATCTGATCTGAAGCTCGGGGCTGGAGAGGATTCACATTTTTGTTCAGTAAAAAGAATGATGAACCAGCTAAAATTAGTAATGGGAAAACTGGAGTGTGGATCCTATTGCTCACTTAACTTCTAGGAAAATCGTGCTTCCCTTATTTTTTTGTGTATGTGAGTCCAAAAATATGCCTACCAGTAAAAGCAACATCTCATTATCTTGGATGTTTTTTATGAATACGAAAATTATCTTCTGTCTTGCTATTTTATTTCCATTGTGTTGAACTTCAGTATATTCATTCTTCCTCTGTGGAAATCAAGAGATACTCTTTCGTGAGGCTAGAATAGATATGTGCTTTTAGCATTTTTAGTTTTCGAAGGCCAACATACATACACATACAGAATAAATTAGTTTCCTCATATAGTGCAACATATATTTCATGATCAAACATGTTCTTTATTCTTTAACATTTTACATTATCTAAACACACAGGTTGTCAGGAGCTTTGCAAAAAAATGGCAATTTACATTCTTTTGTTCAGCAGATTTAAGCGATCATCACAGAGCTATTAATTCCTGATTCAAACAACCCGTATCTTTTCAGTAAGCCCTCCTCAACTTGATTCACAAGAATGTATTTTGAGGTATCGTGATTGAAAAGAGTTTTTATTTCTTATAGTGATTGGCCATAGTGAGGGCAGATAAGGGCACAATTTTATTTCTGATTTCTCTAAAAGGAATAATAAAACATGGAGTGAATTATAATTTAATTCTAAACATGAGAAAGCACAAGGAAGAATGAATTTAGTTTTCAGATATAATAAATGCATTATACTTAGAATTCAATATCATTTTAATGTTTTCTTTCTAAATAATACAATGAGATTCTTTGCATATTTTGAGACTGGATGTGTTGATAATGTCCTGGCCACTCCTTTTTCCAAATCAAATTTTATTTCCTACTTTGTCATTAGTCTAAGGAAATTATCTTAATGACCAAAGTATCTAGGCTATAACCTTAAGAGATATTGGATATTCAGTGATTCTACAGGGGCCTTACTCTGTTAATTGAATATTTTCCTTATAGCTGAAAAATCTCAGTAATTTTTGGTACACCTATAGTATGTATCTGTTAAGCATCAAAGCATAAAGAAAACAAATTTAAACCCCAAATTAAAAAAAAAATTTAAGGAAAACCATACGTTTTTAGTTATGTGTTATTATTTTGCTTTCAAAAAATCAAATCGACTGAGATCAAGTGCATTTGAAAATATTAATAGAATAAAAACAATTTAGAAAAAAAAATAGGAATGGCGGGGGAAACGGGGGAGGCCAGGAAGTCCCCATTTCCTCACAACCCAGAAAAGAGGCAGTATGGAAAAGCAGAACTGAGAGGTGAGTGACAAAATAGTGCTCTAAGGCTTGACGTGACAAGGTCTGAGGCCTGGAGAGACTGCAAGATGGGTCACCAGAGTAGAAAACAAGCTGAGAGTCCCCAGCTCTGAACCTGAACCTGGCGGGGGCACCAGAGAGAGAAGGGGGAGGGGAGAATCCCTTAAGCTCACCCTCTTGAAAACATTCAGAAAAACAGACAAGATTTAGATCCTCATGGTAGCAGCAGCATCCTTAAAACATAGCAAAAGCTTAAAACCAAATTGTGAAAAGCAAGCCAAGCCAGGTCCACACATCTTGTGGAGCCCACAGCCCCCGGGTTGCCCTCTAAAATCAGCACAGTGTCTTCCCACACCGGGGCAGCTGCAAACTAAGCCGCAGGGAAGTCCCCTGCAGTGCGACCTCTTAAATACAAATGGCCAACAAATATATGAAAAATTGTTCAACAACATTCTAGTCAGAATGGGATTAATCAAGAATACAAGTAATAATAGATGTTGAGAAGATGTTGGGACAAGGGTACACTCACACATTGTTGTGGGACTGCAAATTAGTGTAACCACTCTGGAAAACAGTATGGAGATTCCTCAGAAAACTAGGAATGGAACCACCAGTTAACCCGGCTACCCACTTCTTAGTATATTATCCAAAGGAGTTAAAATCAGCGTACTGTAGTGACACAGCCACATCAATATCTAGAGCAGCACAACTCACAATAGCCAAGCTATGGGGCTAACCTAGGTGTCCTTCAACAGATGAATGGATTAAGAAAATGGGGTGTATATACACAATGGAATATTACTCAGCTATGAAGAAGAATGACTTGATGCATTTGCTGGTAAATTGATGGAACTGGAGATTTTTGTGCTAAGTGAAATAAGCCAGTCCCCAAAAGTCAAAGGTTGAACGTTTTCTCTGATATGTGGAAGCAAATCAAAAATAGGGGATGGAGTCAAAAATAGAAGAAGAATCTGTGGAGGAGACAAACGGGAATGAAGGAAAGGGAGGAGAGATGGGATAGGGAGTAACAGTGAGATGAACCTGACCTGACTGCCCCATGTGCATGTATGGATATACCACAGTGAATCTCCACACCCTGTACATGTATGGATATACCACAGTGATTCTCCACACCCTGTATAGCCACAGGACACTGACTTGAAATAAATAATAAATAGCAGGAAGATCAGAAGAACAGAGGGAAGGAGGAGAGGAGGATAAGGAGAAGTACTGGGGACTGAATTAAGAACAAATTGTATTCTATGCTTTTATCATGATATTAAAATAAGTCCCATTGTTATGCATAATTTAAAAGAACCAATAAAAATTTTTAAAGAAATTATGGGATGAATGTTAAACCATGCTGGGGGCTGGGTTTATAGCTCAGGGGTAGAGCACTTGCCTCACATGTGCCAGGCTCTGGATCCAATTCACAGTGCCACAGAGGAAAAAGTGGCACTACTGATAGTTCTGTTGAGTTCAACAACCCTCATCACACTTATAAATAAGTTTCTTCTTGTCAAAACAATAGAAAGCTATTCTACTTAGCTCTCCATTTTTTTT
>CM053409.1:1986714-2120973 GCA_028644305.1 Xerus rutilus | reverse complement strand
ACCACGCTCCCTTACAACAACTTTATGAAAATTTCCCTGATCCTTTTAGGATTTGCTCAGCCATTGTTCTAGCCACACAGCCACCCACTTCTTCCTGCAGTCACTTATACAACAAATGCGTGTGAAACCACACTGTGCTGGGCACCAGCCCCGTAATCTAAGTATAAATAGCATTCACGGGACCTACCCTCCCGTTTAGCACACCTCTTTCCATGTGTGCACAATTGCCCACGGAAAAGCAAGTGCCTCCCAGTCTGAAGTGGGAAATTGTGTTGTTCAGGTGCCTGGACATAATCATAATCAACAACAGAGAGATAGAATAACAGTTATCAAAGATTGTCAAAATGCTTCTAGATCCAAACAGAGAATGAGTCTGGCAGAAAGAGTCTAAGTGCCAAGGCAAATTCTGTTGAAGTTGAGAAGAAACCAAATCAGAAATGAAGTGAAAGATTCTGACCAAGGGTGCCAAGTGCCTCAGTCTTGAAGACTGTGCCCCTTCTGCTGAACAGCCCCCCACCCAACCTCAACCCAGGGACAGAGTCCTGGATAGCCAGGCCAGCAGCTCATCTTTATGTTTGCCAAATGGTTTTCTCTTAGATCTGCAGAGAAAAAAATTGTCAACTATTATCTATGCAAAAAAAATGAGTATTTAAGCTCAGCTGTCTTGGGAACAGGGTGGCACAGGGCTCCTGAGCAAGTCTCCAGGGCCTTTTTGTGCAGGCGTCCTTGGTGCTCACTTCTCCAATGTGTGACACAATTCCTCACCTGCCTTATCATTCCAGGAAAATTTCCCTTTTCTCTATGTCTCTAGTCATCCAGGAACAGACAAGAGATTTCCTCCTAAAATATTGCACTAGTTAGAATAAGTAACATAACTACAAAAGAAAACAACAAAAATCAAGCTCTCAGGGACTTTCAACAAGAATTTCTTTCTTGGGCTAGGGTTGTGGCTCAGCGGTAGAGCGCTCGCCTAGCACATGTGAGGCACTGGGTTCGATCCTCAGCACCACTTAAAAATAAATAAATAAGCTTAAGAGAAAGAAGAATTTCTTTGTTTCATATGTCGCAGACACAGTTCAGTGTGGATCAAGCAATCTTCCTCTTTAATTTGGCTATGCATTATCATATGCACCCTATAAATTATGCATAATTTAATACAATAAAATTATGGTGAATTTTATATAAATTTTGTGTGCAATAAAATATGTTACTGCTATCATGCATGATAAAATACATTATACTATCAGGAGCACACAAGGTCCCTGTGGCAGAGGAGGGGGAAACACGTTGGAACCACACTGGCCATTGATTCCCTTCAGCTGGAGGGATCGAGGTCATTTCCTTCAGTGCATGTGCTAGACAACTACTCACCTGGACACACCCTAACTGAAGGAGCAGGTGGGAGATCTTAAGGATATAATGGGCATTTGGTAAACACTAATGGTCTTTCCCATTCTTGGTTTAAAAAAGATGAAACTGTAATCAAACACCTTTCTAGCTTTCTGTGTATCTGGTCAGTTACCCTCAAAGGTCAGGGTTGGTTTGTGAGAGGTGAATGGCCACACCTTCCTCTCTTGGGCAAGTTCCTGTCTTGAAAGACTTGAAAGCTCTCTCCACACTATGTATTTCCCCAGTAAGGCTCCCCCTAAGCCAGTGGGATATAACTAGCTAAGACTCCTTGCGGCAGCACTAGCGTCTAACACAGACCAACGACCTAGTTGAACTTGGTAGTCTACTGTGGACTGACTCACAGCAGCCACGGGGAGAACTGGCCCTGACGGAAGCCGTCCATTACACACATAAGTAAACCAGCCAAGGCTTAGAACTTAGCTGATGATCTAATCGAGGTCAGAAGACCCCAGACGGAAGGCTCTTCATCCTCAGTCCCAGCCCTTCACCGCCCATCCCTACAGGCGCAGGGCCCACTGGGCCCACAGAGCTGCCCTCACAGTCTCCCTTCACTTGGGCTCCTTTGGGAATTCAGTGCCAGAGAAGGAGAAGCCCCTGCCAGACACGTCTCCACCTGTCCTGTCCTGCCGGGCGCCACACTTCCTCTGGAGACCACCATCCAAATCTTCTGTCCCATGTCCCTGTCCCAAAGCCCACTGATGCCAGACAGCACACACAAACCCAAGGACAAAGGTCCAGTGCAGCCGGTCCTCCAGAGACAAGTGACGTAACTGGTGAAGCAACAGGCGATGTGCACCCCTGGTGCGGTTGTGGGGACGTGAGGTGCAGTCACGTGGGCGGCTCTGCCAGGTGTACCTAACTGTGGCACCATAATCCATCGGAAAGCATGCGATAAGTATTAGTTTTCATTAAATATTTTAAATATAGGTCACCAGAGAAAATAAAATTCATGGAACATTTAAATACATGAGTAGAATTAATTTCAAAGAAACTATTAAATGTTTCAAATACATTTCATAGTCAACTCAAAGCAATTGATCTTAAACACTTATTAGACTCTCCCAATGTAATTTAGAACCTGAGCTTACATCATAAAACATAATTTTCTTACATTATATTAAGCTTTTTTTTTAAACAGAAATAGCATCATGGAAAAGTTCATTAGATAGTAATTAGTGTCAGGTAAAGTTTTTCCAATTCCTATTATATGACAATTCATTACTGATATTAATGAATGTTTGCATATTTATCATATGACAATTCATCACTGATATTAATAAGTGTTTCCATATTTATCGTTGCCAAGTTGTTCTAGTTGAGTGACATTTCCATATTAAATTAGTACCATTTTTGGTAGGCCAGTGTGCTCTAAGGGGAGCAGATGCTTCTTAAAGAATCAACTGCAATTTGCATTATCACCATTAGGTGGCAATGGACGTCTCTCTGTAATTCACAGAGGAAGTTTAGTTTATTTCAGAAGTCCTTTTGTTATCAAGAATGGTGACACATGCCTGTAGTCCCAGCCACTTAGGAAGCTGAGTGGGAAAGTGGGAGGACACTTGAGCCCAGGAGTTAGAATCCAACCTGGACAACATAAGGAGACCCCATAAAAAAAAAAAAAGTTAGACCAGAGGCTGGTGGTGGAGAGAAGAGGAGATGGAGGAGGGTGGTGCATGAAATTGACCAGATTATAATGCATCAATTTTAAAAATTAATTTTAAAATGTCTTTTTATTTTCCTGACAGCCCACAGAAAGAGAAGCAGAGATGTTAAATAGTTGATTCAAAAGAAAACTGACTGGATTGAGGTTTGTAGATACCTCAACTTACCGTAAAGATTATAATATATTTGATTCCCTCCTCTTTATAATTTTAAAAATGGTTAAATAAAACTTACATGTCACGAGGCATGGTGGCCCATGCCTGTAATCCCAATGGCTCAGGAGGCTAAGGCAGGAGGATCCTGAGTTCAACGCCAACCTTAGCAATTTAGCAAAGCCCTAAGCAACTTTAGGGAGACCCTGTCTCTAAATAAAAGGGTTGGGGATGTGGCTCAATGGTAAAGTGCCCCTGGGTTCAATCCCTCGTACCAAAAATAAATAAATAAATACACCTTACAAGTACATAGATATTAAATTTTTTTCTGGATTTCCTTTTTTTTTTTTTCAACTTTCTGTATGGATTCTTTGAAGTCAAGCCCCTCAGTCTCCTGCTGTCCGTCTCCTCTGTTTATCGGTTAGTGTGATTTGTGCCCCTTTTTGACCATATCCAGAGAACATTCTCCTGGCAGCTTGGAAGTCCTGCTCCAACCCAGAGACGAATACTGCATGATAACAAGCCAAGCTCAAAATCCAGGGTTTGCTACTTTTTAATTGTGTGATGGTTAAATTCTAATTTTTTACTAAATATTTTTTTTTCCTCAAACTAACACACATGTGCTCGGTTTCTTATTTTTTTATGTAGGAACTGCTAAACTAACAGGAGAGCAACTAACTGAAGTGTTATGGCATCCTATTACAATTAGAAAAAAGTTGACTTAGGCTCACTATGGCATTATCAAAAATCCAAGCTTGTCCATTATATGCAATACAGAATGACATGGCTAATATTACTAATTGGTATTGTTAATAATACCAGTAACACACATGTGCTCTTCATTTAACATAAGTAATGTTTATATCTCAGACTCCAGCAGAAATTTGAGTTTTATTCTTGAAAAGCAGAGACCATATCTATGTTGTTCCACACTCTACCCTCTAAGGTTAGGACAGTGCCTGGCATATTCTGATTCTCAGTATGTGCGCGTGGACAAGCTGCATGCACGTTCTGGGGCCCCTAGTTTCAATGACAGTGTAGAACTTAGAGAGAGACTCTGAACTCAAATGAAACTAGGTTGAGAGTCCTAGCTCTGAAACCTGCTATCCCTGGATACTGAGCAATATGTTGGTATTTATTAATTTTTTAGCATTCTAGCATTTATTCATTATTAACATTGAGTTTTACTCTCCCCATAGGAAATATCAGGGGAAATAAGCCTGAGAGCACCTGATATAATGGACACTCACCTGGTGACTATTATTCACTCATAATTACAGCAATTTGTTCATCTGAACACTGAAAGGGGAACTTAGGGGGGCAATGAGTGTATTTTCCCCCTGAAATCAGCATAATCCTAGGACCTGTCAGCCTTGCCTTAGCGCTCATGTTAATTTATAGCATCCTTCAATTCTAAGCCTGCGATCCAGGTGTCCAGCCATGCTTTCCTGGGGACAAGAACAGCTAAACACCCCAGAACTGGGGCTGGTCCTTTGCCTCAGTGCACCACCCGGAGCAAGCCATTATCTCCATCTTTGCCTTTGTCTTTATAGTAACCAGTAAACAGCAGGCGGGATTCCAAAATGAGCCCTGAGATTCCCATGGTGGCACAGAGTCCCGGGCAACCCCCACCCCTGCAGTGTGGCAGCTCCTAGGAATGGAAGGGTAGCGTCCTTTATTGACCAAGTTATATAAGCTATAATTTATGTCTGCTGTGACAGATGGGAGAGAGACTCCAAGCAGTGGGAGAACTCTCATGTGACCTCAAAGGAACAAACGGGCATCTCACGTGGGGCCTTCCATGCCTGGAGCCTCAGACCTGAGGCCCCGAAGAGCTGATTCTGCAGACAACCATGAGCTTGCAAGGGGATCCCTCCGAGCCTCCACCTGCTCCAGCTGTTACAGCCACCCTGCACCTCTCCCCAAGAAGTGCACCCCAGACGACGCTGCAGAAGCAGCAAAGTTTATCGAGGAAATAGGCACACAGCCCAATCGGTTGGGGTCAGCTCTCCTTTCCTTCAGAGAGTGAGGGTTTCAGAGGTTATTATAGGATGGGCAAGTTACATGACTTGGGAAAGCAGGATTTGGCAAATATTCAACCTATAGTTACTTACAGTTCAACCGTGACGGTGCCACCTATGTCCCCCTTTCAGTTCCTGGAACTTTAGGTAACTGGCCAGGGGGTCTGGCAGCCTGTGGTTTGGCCTCATCCGTGAGAAGCAAGCATAGCATTAAATCACAGAAGCACAAAAAGCAGGTTAGTGTATACACGCAGGCCTGAGCCAGAGAGACTCCATTTTGAGTCTGTATTCTACACAGCCAACACTGAGATTGCAACCTGGTGAAACCCCGAGTAGCAGCCCCGCTAACAGCCCACACCTGGACTCCTGCAGCCTGGAACCTGTGACACAACCAATTTGTGCCCTTTTCAGCCACTAAGCTTGTGAGAAGTTGTCATGCAGCAGTAATAAAGTAGTACAGGGGTCTGAGACATTTCTAGATTATTGAATCGTCCACGTAGATATTGAAAGGAATGACAGGAGGTGTCTGAGGCCATCAGCATGTCTAACCTGGGGCAAAGTACATATCAGTGCCTTGTGCAAAATAAATAACGTTAGACCAAAGCCAAATGGTAAAAGAACAATGAAAATTCCAGGCTTAACTAGACGATCCTCAGGTCTCCAGCTCTGATGAACGGACAGGAAAGTCAAAGTCTGCTCTGCTCTCAGGAGAGGGCAAGCCTGTGGCTCAGAATGCCCCTGGTCACCAGGTTCCGATCTGGGCTCTGCAAGCTGACCACTCTGTCATAATGTGACTTTAGAGGCAAATTCATCTCTAGGGAAGAAATTATGGTCATCACTGAAGTCTGCCGTATTTCTTTGTAAGAGAATAGAATTCTCTAGAAGCCAAGCCTCTCTCAGCTTGTGCTACTGAAGGGTTTCATTCACTTGTAATTTCAAACGGAGTAACTGTTATTTCATAAACAAGGCACATGCTTTTTTCTTGTCCACAGGATGTATTTTCTAGCACTTGTAGAAACTACTGGGCAGACTGGAGATGCGGTTTTCACATGTAGGGTTCCTCTGACAGTGTACAGCAGAGGTCACACGTGCATCCGGCATTAACATGCATCCTGTTCCCATAGTTTGGCGCGATTTTGTCATTATCTTCTAAATATGCCTGATGAAATAGAAGTGAACAAAGTGTCAAATGGTAGTCTCCTACCATGTAGTAGAACTTTCTATCCTCTTTAACAACTAGTCTGAACTTCCAGGTACACGCATGTGTTAGCCCTGGAAATGCGTAGCCGGGCTGCAGTCCCCAGGTGAGCGAACGCCCACTCAGCCTTGTCCAGGTGCAGGCACCCTGTGAAGCATTTGCTTGCTTAATTCACAAAACAGCTTAATGATGCTGGACATCGGATAGAAGAAGAAACTGAAGCATAGAGAGACTTGCACAAACTACAAAGTTGTGGAGCCAGGACTGAGAACTAAGCCAAGGCAGGCCAGGTGGACCACGTGCGTGCTATGTCTTAATTAGCCAGGTTTCTACAAATAAAATAACAAAGGCGTGAAGTTAGAAATTGAGTTAAGCAGTGGTCCATGGAGTTAGAGGATCCTGAGGTGGCAGTGGTCCACGCAGTCCTGCTCAGGGCCTGGGACAGGCGTCAGAGTGGGAGAGTTGCTCACAGCAGCAGACCTTCCAGAAGCAATAGGTGGAGGCCAGCCCAGGTGGAGGCACTCACGCACACCCGAGAGGCAGTGGCCGTGTCTTTTGTTGTTGTTGTTGTTAATTTTTATATAATTTTTTTATGGGTGGCTGGGCTCCCTTCTCCACCTTCTCGACCCCATTTGTCCTCCAGGAAGATGGCCCTTTGGGGGGCGGGTGTCCTTACCTTCTGGCTTCTGTTTGGCACTAGCTGGAGGGAGTGCAGGAAGGCGGGTGCTGGTGGTCTCCGCCCCTCTGTGTCTGTCTCTGCAGGCGAGAGCCCCTGTCCCGGCAGCACTGTGGCCGGCACCCGCCCTCTGGATGGCTGAAGTCTGGCGTTCTGCTCTCTGTGGGTCCCTAAGTGCCTCCCTCCTGGATGGACTCCCCAAATCCACCCTCCTCCACCACACCCTTCACCATCTGTCTCCTTTCAAACCCATGACCCGTGTCCCTGGAGGAGGACACACTTCCGAGCCTCACAGCTGTGTACTGAGGCTCAAGCTATTTGTTAGATGGATAATAATTCACAAGGTCGCCTTTAAAAAACGAATAATTATAAAAAGCTAATTATAAAAGCTATATTATAAAAAACAATATAGATAATATATAAAAGCTAATTATAAAAAATAATTATAAAAGCTAAAAAGTTAAAAATGTCCCTTCCTCCCATCCTGTGCGCCCCCCAGCCAGAACTTCCCTCCCTTCAACCGGGACTCCCTGCTCTGTGCTCTCAGCATTTCCAGTGGGATGTGTATTCAAGAAGATCCAAATACAGGTTTTTATTTTCTCTTACTTTGCACAAATATTATATATGCTTTTCTGACTCATTTGGGCTTCATGTTATTGCTGTTGTTTGCTGTATGTTTTCTAGGGTTTTTCTTACAGTTATATAAGATGCCACTGCAAAAATAAATCATGGTTTCTTTAGCCACTCCCTGTTAGTGGATTTTTAAAATATTTTTTATTTGTTCTAATTAGTTATACATGACGGTAGAATGCATTTCGACACATCACGCATAAATGGAGTATAATTTCTCATTCGCCTGGTTGCACGTGATGTGGAGTTACAGAGGTCATGTACTCATATGTGCACATGGAGTAATAATGTCCTATTCAATCTCCTCTCATTCCTACTCCCCCATTAGTGGATTTTGAGTTGATTCTAACCATTTGCTATTGGTTCTAACCATTTACTATTATGCAAAAATGTTACAGAGAATAAATTTTAACCTGCATCATTTAGAGTGCATACAAATATATCTATAGAATATATTATAAAAAGTAAAATTATTGAGTAGAAGACTATGTTTATGATTCAGATAATCATTGCCAAACTTTCCTCACAGAGGTCCTACCAACTCACCCTTCCTTCAGCAGTGAAAGGGACTTGCCTCCCGTCGCCTCTCCTCAGGGTGAGTAGAAAACGCCTTTCTCCTGCAGATCTCTCTGCAACAGTCTCAGACTCCAGCCAGCGGGACAGGAGGCTCACACAAAGGCATGCAGAAGAGGAGGAAGAGCCCCGGGTGAAACCAAACCCAGCTTTAATTCACTAGGTTCCATGCAAATGCTGGATACAGAAAAGGTTTCCATCAGGTCCCTTTCAGTCATCCCCACTGCAAGGCGACTGTCCCATTTACCTCCTGCTTAATTCTGCATCGTTATATCCCTCACATACTTCATTTTCTGTCCAATAATCAGCGTGGCAGTGCAGGAGGGGTTCTTTTTGCTGCTGTTTTTTTTTAACTCCCTTTTTTCTTCTGCTGAGTGCTCTGAGCTCAAAGGAACACAACCTTGTCAGCCCGTGGGGGAAATACAGAGAAGTCCCTCTTCTTGCCTGGCTCCCCAGGGGCGCTGGCCACACATCACTCACTGCCCCAGCTTGGAGCTGCAGTGTGGTTGGTGGTGCTCCCGTGGGCTGGGTCAGCACAGGGCGCCAACAGTGGAAGGGCAACTTCACCTCTGGTCCAGGGGGTGCCTGGTCCACCTTCCACATGCAGCCATGCCAATGAAACTCACCCAAGTGGCCCTAATCCATCCCCATCCCGGCCTTCATTAGTGAGCCAACTACTGAGGTGTGTCTGTACACACTGGGCACAGGTAGAGGGGTAAAGGTGTAAAAGCTGTTCTGCATGGAAAGGGCCCTCGTTTTAGTGTTTTTCAGCTTCTGCGGCATAAATATTCCCTCCAGGTCTGTTACAAGCTACCAAAGCAACGTCACTGAACGCCCCTGTGTAGGTTTCCATCATCTCGTATTTTCACCCCACAGGTACGAGACGAGTGTAAGCTCCAGGCAGGTTTCTGTTGTGCAGTTCTGGCTCCATACAAATTCAGCAGGTGGATGGAGACCCAACAGCACAGGCGAGAGCCACTAGTAAAATGGTCAGGATGCCCATCTTTATTACTAACAGAATGATTTCTGTTTCTATTATTGAATTTCGAAATAATGGTTATGTTTAATTAAAAACTTGCAGAATGCTTAAAATCTTCTCGAAATGGTCTCTTGCAGGCAGGTAAAACCTGGCTTTAGCCAATGCCAAAAGGGAAACCTTACAGACATAGGAGCAGCGAGCCTCTGAAAGAGGACTAGGTTATTTGTAGTCTTTTAAATAATCATAGTCACAGTAATTACAGTGAGAAAGACTGCTTAGTTCTTACTCAAAGCCAAGTTCACCTTCTTTCTTAACAACAGAAGTTCTGTTTTTACAAGGATCAGCACTATGTCCAGTTAAAGTACATTTCTCACTTTCCCTTAAAGAAAAGGGAAGGCATGTGACTGAGTTCAGGCCAATATTTGAGCAAAGTCATTGTGTAGGACTCTGTAAAGCTTTCTTTTAAATAACATGAATTCAGCTGGCATTCAACCTTTGACACAACCTGCTCCTCTTCCTTCTTTCTATCCTGTCCATGATGAGTGGAGTCATAGCAGCCATCTTGTGAACATGAGGAGGTTGTGAGGATACAACAAAGAAAAGCAAAGCAAAGCAAAGAAAAGCAAAGCAAAAAATAGAAGTCTTCTAAGACATTGTCAATGTGAGGAAATCAATAGAATAGCCTATCTCTGGACTCTGCTGTACATGAGGAAAATTAATATATTTTTAGATTAATGTATGTTTTAGATGTTTATAACACCAACTACCATTTCTCAATGACATATAGTTAACATTTATTGAGTATCTACCATGTGCCAGATATCATCTTAATTATTCATAAGTGTCACTTCCACAATGATAACATCATTCTGTGCTTATTAGTTTGTGGTTGTATGACTCATTTGTCCCAGGAAGGATTAACTAAATATAAATGTTCATTCTTTCCCTTCAGCAGAAAATAGTGTTCTAAGAGTTTGATCTATTCTTTCATGCCACAAAGGAACTTAACTCAATTTTTGTTCAAAGAAGAATTAACAAAATAAATAATGGCATGGCATTTAGCTCTCACCTTTGTGCACTCAGCTCACTGTAATAGCAAATATCAATTCAAAATGACAAGAATAAAGTATGATTAAATGTAGGAAGGACCATTCTGAAGTTCTATGGCTTATCAACAAAGATTTCATTGTGATTCTCTTCCATTTCTCTATACAGTTCCCAAAATTTCTAAATGCTTCACTAAGTAAACCTGGAACACCCAGACCTGGGAACCCTGCTGGATTCATAGACACGATGAACTAATACATCCAGTCCTTTCCAATGAGACTGTAGCCGCACCTCAAGATGTACCAACTCACTAAAGCTGGCTCCCAGGAGGAGGGGTTGAGAATCAGCCGGCAAAGTGAAGCCCCTGCCCACCCGTCAGTCACACCTGTTGTCATGCGAGGAGAAGGAAGTGGTCATGAGGGAGGGAATCTCTTAAGGAGCAACCCAACTTTCCTATGATCATGCTTGTCTCTAAATTCTACTTTTGAAAAACATGATCCTTGTTTCTTGAACTAAGAGGGTCTTTTTCAAGTTACTTTACCATGTCTTGCATTCAGGCTGTTCCTTATCTTTTTAAAAAATGCTAAAATAGAAAGTGAAGGACCTGTGTTGTTCGGTGTGGTGTTCTGGAGCCTACAGGAGCATCAGTAGTCACTGGCACCTAAGAGCCTTTGCCACACCTCTCTCCACGCCCTCTGCCTCACCCAGGACTGCCCTCCATCTACAGCAGTGAGGAAGGTGCCCTGACAGAGGCGTGTTCCAAGATTTACACTCCTTCTCAAAATTCTACCATGAGCCCAGCACAGCCGCTTGGGAGGCTGAGACAGGAGGATCGTGAGTTCAAAGCCAGCCTCAGCAACGGCGAGGCACTAAGCAACTCAGTGAGACCCTGTCTCTACATAAAACACAAAATAGGGCTGGGGATGTGACTCAGTGGTCAAGTACCTCTGATTTTAATCCCCATTTCCCTCCAAAAGAGAAATCTACCATGAAATGACTTTTAAAAATAATATTTGGTAAATTGCTTCCATTTATTTCTTCAGCACAATATAATTAAAGGGGAAAAAATCTTGTGAATTAATAAGTTTTCTCCTTTGCGTTGTCCCCTCGTTGAACCGAGAGCTTCCCAAGACGATGAGTAAATACCCACAAACACAAGGATCGACTTCCTGAGTCTTGCTTCTTCTACTGATGAAAACACATTTGGAATGACCCAGGTTTGGGCGAGCGGGCTACTTCTTAAAGTGCGGGTGGCAGCTTCCCTGGTGCTGGTCCAGGCAGGCAGAGTCTGGAGGGTGGAGGGGGCTCCGGGGTCAGTGTGTCTGCACACGATGATCCACTCAGAGCCTGGACACACGGCTTCCACACCTGTGCCTGCTGCTGTCCTGGCCCTTGATAAACCTAGCAGCTGCCTTCTTATTTCATAGGTGAGGAAACAGATGCTCCATCAGCACAGGTCACAGCTACCACAAGGCAGGTGCCCACCCCGAGCGGCTTCTTGACCACAAGGCCTTTGAAATGGAGCCTGAGAGCCGTTGCTGAATGCTAGCGCCCCCCGTGCTTGTCTGGGGATCACATCCCGCAGCTGGAGGCCTGTGACTGCCATGTCCTTTGGAAAGGTTTCTCCTGCATAGGTTAAGTCTGCACTGGGTGCACCGGCCACAGGGGCCCTGCCTGGCCCCCCACGGCACTGGCAAGGCCTGCCTTCCTTCAGCGAATTTCTTTAATCGGATGACGTCCCTCCTGCTCAAGAGCAGCCCTTTCCATTAGCTGTTTTGTTCTAAGGAAAGCAAGGCAGCCAGTGAAGAATGGAAGGATTTGGAATAATGGCAGCTTTGTGCAGTGGCGAGTTTTCAGCTGCAGGCTGGCCCAGGCAGAGAGACTGCAGAAGAGAAAGTGAGGACTTGCCAAAAGTGTATTCATTTTCCTTTGTAAATGTGCCTAAGACCGTTTTGGCTCAAATAGATCCAGTGCCACTGACCCATGCGGCTTCTCAGCAATAGATTTTCCAGCATCACCACCTCCCCGCAGGCTTTGATGGGGAAAAAATTTCAAAATGATTACAATATAATAACAATTCTATGTATAGTAACCAAAACAATGCCGAAGACCCCCTTCAAGTCCGTGATTCAGAATAAACCTTTGGGATCTTGCTGTCTGCCAGTGCCCATTGAGCAGCCCGTCGCTGGTCTCCTGGTTCTCTAAGCTGCTTGAGTTGCTTGGAGACGCTCAGAGCCTGGGCAGCAGGGCAGGCAGCAACGCCAGGCATATGTCTGCAGGTCTATGACGCTGCAGCTGGATTCCCAGCCTCCCTGGGGAGAGGTCCAGGTGGACGCCTTGATGAGTCACCACAGTGGGATGTCTTCAAGGAGCACAAGTCTACAGTCCCCAGTTCTCAGGTCAGAAGTCCACAGGGGTCCCACAAGCTGAAGTTGGGACACTGCGGGGCCCTTCTCTGCTGGTGGCTCTAGAGAAGCAGCCACTTCCCCGCTTTCTCCAGCCTCCAGAACTGCCACAGTCCTTGGCCTGTGGTGCCCTTCGCCATCTTCAAAGGCGGCGTCTCTGCACCTTTCTGTTCCTTCTTCTGTGTGCTCAGCTCTGAAGGAAGCTGAGAAGCGTCCTGTAGTTTCCCCAGTGCTGCGGGTGGAACCCAGCGCCTCGTGCATGTGAGGCCAGCGCTCTCGCCCTGAGCGGCACCTCAACACCGCAACCCTGCCCTCAGCTTCTAAGGACTCACGTGATTAGATTGGGCTCAACTGGATAATCTTGTTTCAAGGTCATTAAGGGCTGGGGATGTGGCTCAGTGGTAGAGCACTTGCCTGGCATGTATGAGGCCCTAGGTTTGACCCCAGCACTGCAAAAACAAAACCCTAAAGCAAAGTCAAGGTCATTAACATTAATCACATCTGTAAAAGTTCCTTTTTGCCATGTAAGGTAGCAGATGCACGGGTTCCAAAATAGGACATCTTTGAAGAATCATTTTTTGCCCACCACACATGGCCTAGCTGGGAATATTTGCCTGGCACTGCAAGGGGCACCTCCATGGGATAAGCTGGAAAGTCCCCATGGTGAGGCCTGCAGGACTTCATTCCCAGACAGACACAGAAGTTGATCTGTCCCTGACAGCCTCTGGGCCAGCAAGTTGAGGGACACAAGCCTGTTGGTGGGCTCTAGCGTGAGTGGGTTTGCTAGGACTGGGAAGAATGAAACCGAACCAAGTGGCTTTGCTGATTCAGCACGAAAAGCATCCAATATAAATGTGAAACGCTTGTGCTTTGGAGAGGAGCAGGTGTCCAAACAGCCACCTGGTCTGAATGGGGAGCTGCAGAGCCAAGGGGAAGCTGACTTGACTGCCCAGGGCAGCTGCCCACTCTGCCAGCCTCTGACCAGGGCTCAGCTGAGCAGGGGATGGCGCCCAGTGCCCGCTGGAGCTCCCTGCGGTCGGTACAGCTGGAAGGCTCTTCCCGCCTTTATGCTGAAATATGCTCAGCCATCCTATTTACACACGGCTCAGCTTTCCCACCTGGAACCACACAAACAAAAATCTACCTCAATCTCCATTTCTGACTCTCTTTTGAGGAGACACAGAGAGACATACGGGAGAAACTGTGGGCCGCTGAGCAGATTCAAGAAGCTGATAAAGCCGTCCTATTTTACAAAGTGAATCGAGAAAACAAAAAAAGAACCTGCTGACACAATAAGGAATCATAGAACAGATAAGAGACAGATGACATAAGAGGGACACTCGTTTGTTTTTAATTCATGTTAAAGTGTGTATATTCCAGTCTGTTACATGGAAAAAAAATTTAAAACAGAAACAAACCACTTCCAAAGTGGTCTTTCAGCCAGCCAATTTAAGCTTGAAGTTTATCTCTCCAAGGCACTAAAAATCACCCGGGTCATTGATACTAAGGTTAGAACAACAGGGCTCCATTTTCTTTTCATGAAGCATAATTTGAAATGACAGTATTTCACTTTAAAATCACCTAAGTAACATAGCCCATGTTTTCTCTTGATAGTTTTACTTGATTAAAAAAAGAAAGATGGGGCTGGGATTGTAGCTCAGCGGTAGAGCGCTTGCCTTGCATGCATGAGGCCCTGGGTTCGATCCTCAGCATCACATACAAAGCAATAAAATAAAGACATTGTGTCCATCTACAACTAAAAAAAAAAATCTTAAAAAAAGAAAGAAATAGAAGGTTCCAATTATTAAACAAACAGCAGAAGAGGGCCAGCCATTCCAGGCAGCGGGCAAGCAATTGAGACATCTGTATT
This sequence comes from Xerus rutilus, assembly GCA_028644305.1. Lineage (NCBI taxonomy): Eukaryota > Metazoa > Chordata > Mammalia > Rodentia > Sciuridae > Xerus > Xerus rutilus. Next base: position 2,106,350 of record CM053409.1, on the reverse strand, counting down.
CAGAGCTCTTGTTTTTGGAAAGCAATTAAGTCATGATTTTTCTAGTGTGCCTCATTTTTGGTCATTTTTTTTCTTCCCACTTTGCCTATATCTATATCATAAAATATATTATAAAAGTTAAGAAAGTTCATTCAAGAATTTTAAATGTTGGGGCTGGGTCGTGACTCAGTGGTGGAGCGCTTGCCTCGCACGTGAGACGTGCCGGGTTCCATCCTCAGCACCACATAAAAATAAATAAATAAAATAAAGGTATTTAAAAAACAGAATTTTAAATGTTTTAAGAATGGAAAATGAAGACATGCTGTTTTTTAAAGTGTGCTATTTTTTGAGAAATCAAGTAAATAAACAGTAGAAACACACCACAGATCCTTCGTCAGTGTTTAAAAGACAATGATACAAAGCACGGGGAGCAGAGGAGGGGTGATCTCCCTAACAGAAACGTCAGCTTCTGCAAGATGAGAAACAGCATGTTCAGAAAGAGCATTTGATTGACAGGTGAGAAGCTGCACAAAAGCTCTGGGCGTTTGGTCTTGGTGTCTCTTACAAAGTTTTTGAATTATAAAAATAATAACCCTACCAAATTGTTCAGAGGTATTTTTGCAATTGAAATGCTCCTTGGTTCAGCTTTTTTTTTCTATTTTGTTAAATGTAATTGCTGTTAAATTTCCTTTAAAAGGGATAATGGATGATTTAATCTAAAATAAAACTTTAAGACAGAATGCAAGGCAGAGGGCATTTATGTGTGCCCTAAGACTCTGATTCTGCCTGGATGAATCTACTTGGGGTGAAATAATCTTAAACAGGATGTTGTTTCATTGAATCTTCTTTAATTGATATTCACAGATAGTTACAACAAACAATAGAAAAAATACCAAATTTAACTTTATCGCCAGTATTTCCATCACATTTTTAACTTACAACGTTTTATTTTTGAGAATTCACTTTCATGGGACACTTTGGACTTGAGTTTGACTCCCTACCAAACAGATTGTGAGAGGGGATTGGAGTGTTGGGTGGCTGGGGAGTCCTCTCACAAGCGCCTCCGAGTAGAGGCGGAGCAGCAGAGGAAGAGGCTGAGCTGTGGAGGCCTGAAGGATGCATCTAGGGGATGCCCCACGGACCGGCGTGCAGAGAGGCGCAAGCTGCAGTGAGCCGGGTGATGCTAACTTGACATCTGAAGAGCAACGGCACCACTCGTGGAAGTGAGCAAACTCCGGCAGGGGCACAGGAATTCAGGAGAAAACCAAATGCTGGCTTTCTATTTGAATATGCCAGTTAGGCAGCAAATGGAGGTCCTGAGGAGGCAGGTACTTACCTACGTTGGCGTTCAGCTCACGGCACTGGCCCAGTGTTTTGTAAGGTGGTTTCGTTCGTAGGCCGTCGTCTGTGCAGTCTCCTCTTTAGTGCTTCAAAACACTAACGGAGTTGGGACACCTGCAGACCAGCCTCACCTCCACATCAGCCTCCACCCCACTTCGCAGCCTCCCAGTGGTCTCTCTGCTTCTCCTGGCCTTGCCGTCTATTCCCCACACGACAGACAGAACCGTTATGGTAAATAGAAGAAAGCGTGTCTCTTCGTTGCTCAGAACCTTCCAAAGACTTGGGATTCCTCCATAGCCCCTCCCTGTCTCTGTCCTCACCTCTACCAACCTCCCCTCGCGGCTGCTCTGGCTACTCTGGTTTTCCTGCTGTTCCTTGAACTCACCCACCAACACACCTCTTCTCCCCAGAGCCCTGCCTTTGCAATGAAAATTTAATTGAAATTAAGTGTTGTTTTAATATGGCTGTCCATTTTGGTGGCAGCTTACTTTGTCTAAAATAAACATCTACCCTATATCCATGTAGCATGGCAGGAGCAAAGTTCAAGTCGACAGGGAAAGTAAATTCTGTGGCTTTGCTCAGTAAAGGAATGTTCTAACATGTAGTGCCATCTGGAAGGAACTGGCAAGATGAGTTCCAGTTTCCAGACTGTCCACAAGATGCCAAGGAGCCACCTGCTGGTGCTTATGTTTATGACACTGGATTGGGAGTTAAGCTAAAATTCCAAGGTCTCTTGCGCATCTGAGTTTGTGCCATTTGTGAGAATTTGAAGACAATATTTCCCTGCTGTGTGAATGGCTGAAATATTTTAATTCACGTTGAGATTTGACTAGACAATGCTCATGGTTTGCCATTAAGATGACTTTTGTAAACAAGGCAAAAGACAGATTTCTCTTGAAGCATTCTTTATGCATATGAGCACTTGATTAGAAATATGGTAACAGGAAATAAATAATCTCTTGGAAGTTCATTATCAAATGATGCTATCATATTCCAAATAAGCACAGTGTGAATTTCAGACGGGCTCATTAATCATTAGAAGACAACTCTAATCAGTGGAATGTGACTCTCACTCCACTTTACTTTAGGGCAATTGTACTTGATTGAAACTAGCAGTCAATTAAGAGAAAAAGTACAAATGATCGGCAAAAAGAAGAAAAAAACATTAAACTTTAGACATAAGGACTTCATTGATTGCTAAAAATCGAGTTGTTTAAAACTGTCAGATTGTTATAGCTACCCTGAATGAATCCTGTTCTATGAAGATTAGGAAAGTAATTTCTAAGTAGGGTGGAGACAGTGCTCAGTCTCTCCTCCCTTACTAACAAAATCCAGCCACAGTGGGGGCCGCAACGTTCTCGAGCAATGGGTTGGATTCAAAGCCCGTCCCTCCTGTATCTGGGTGACAAAGTCCCGGACAATGGGAAGTGACTTCAGGTGTTGCGGAGGACCACCGGGAAGCTGTTCATCACAGGCTGACTCTGCCGGTGAGTGGTCTCTGCCTCTGCCTGCTTCCTTCCCATCGCTTGAAAATCAATTGGATAGAGGAAGCTCAGAAGCCACCTGGAAGGTGACTTTGAAGAGGGAGGCCAGCTAGCAGTCAGATCTCTTTATGTGAGAGAGGAGTAAACTCAAGCCGCGGGGGCTCTGGTTTTCAGACTCAGGAGCCAAGCTGGGTATGGCACCGTTCTGAAGGTTGTGACATGAGGCCCACGGGGTGAGGCTGGAGCACAGCGAGTGTGGGGTGGTCGTCACGTGTCTGCCGGCACCTCTTCCTCTTCTTACGCTGTCTCAGCTTTTCTGGAGCTAGGAAGGTTCTCTTGGTGAGACTATGAAACAAGATGGCAGGAGGTGGGCACACAGGCCACCTGTAACCAACAGGACTCCATGTGTCCTACCCTTCACCTTCGAGCAACAAAAAGATGAAATGCTTTGGGTTGATTCTTCTCCCACATCCTGAGGAGACTGCCCTTGGTTCAGCAGCTGGATTCTGAGAACCTACTCATTCTTTCTTCGTCTTCCTTACCTTTCTCTTCAGTGCTTTGCTGTGATGATAACCATATGGTCTCACATGATACAATATATAAAATACGTATTTTGTTCTTGCTTTGAGAGGGCCATATTTTCTTCCATATTTGCTTAAGTAAAAGGAAGTAGCTGTTATAACCCAAATGCACTTACCATGAGACCTAAGAGGGCCCCATCATGAGCTGCGCAAACCCCGCGCCATGGGTGCTGAGTAAACCAAAAGCTATGCCCATTGTCACCCAGACTTAGAGCTCTGACAGCTGCTGACCTGAGGGACTTCTGAGAGTCTTCCATGGGCTCCAGGCCTACACAGAATCTTCCGCCACCGATAGAGCAACTGGGACAGCGTAGTTTCGGGGATCGGTGTACTGTGGGCAGGTATTTTTATTTTCCTCTCCCTGGAATGTACCCCTGGTTGAATCTGCCATTCCCAGCTGATGCCACGAATGACCAGGAGTGTTGCTAGTGCATAAAGTGTCCCTGTTCCTGCAGCAGCACATCAAGGACCATGAAACGTCCCTGCTAACTCAGTAGTCTCCGGAACTCACTGAGATCAACCCCAGCTTAGTACCACAGGACGTGACTGACCTGCACCCGGCCTCACTGTAGCACAGACGGGGCCAGACTCAGAAACCCCCTCTGCATTCCCACCACACAGAAGCAGGACTGAATGACAGGCATTTTGAAGGAGAGTCTTGGATTCTGCTTGTCTCTACCTTAACTCTCCTGAACTCTCTCTGAAAAATTCCAGTGTTCCTATTTTTCACATGAAATTAACTTATAGTACCCCATATTCACTTACAATACTCATGATTCAAGTGATATCTTAACATCTTACATGAGAGACTTAGTATACTCTTTTGAATCCAACTTCAGGAATTTAGCATCCCTGAAATCAAAGTATGCTGGATCAAGTGCTAATAAGAAATCAATTTCAAAAAAATGTTTCAACAAATTATTTTGTAAGCCATTATTTGCCTTATGAGATAGAGTAGGATTTCTCAATAAATATTGCCAATTCTTCCATAAATTCATATAAATTCACACAAGGTAACTGCATAAGTGTAACATCTTTATATATTAGTCCCAATGTCTACTACAAATAAGTCAATGTGAACTAATGTGAACGTGTTTGGTGCCTCAATTTCCTATCAATTAGATTGGTATTTTCTAGCTGCACACTTAATAACTGACAGGAACACACCCTGCAGCACGTCAGTGACACAACACCAGAGTGACTGGTTTCTAATATGAGTTAAAGATGGTTCCAAACTCAATTCCAAAATGAAGCAAGTGTTGCACGTTAATAAATTTAATTAGAAAGAATGTGTTATTCCTGTGGGATAAAATGACAATACAAGAATGGCAACAATCAAGAACACAGGCAACAATCAATGCTGGCGAGGACGTGGGGAAAGGGTTCACTCATGCATTGCTGGTGGGGCTGCAAATTGGCGCAACCACTCTGGAGAGCAGGATGGAGACTCCTCAGAAAACTAGGAATGGAACCACCACTTAACCTGAGTGCCCTTACAGATGAACACATAAAGAAAAGATGGTATATATACACAAGATACACAAGGGAGTATTACTCAGCCATTGAAGAATGCCGTGATGACTTTTGCCAGTAAATGGATGGAGCTGGAGACCATCACGCTGAGTGAAATAAGCCAGTCCCCCAAACCCAAAGGTGAACGATCTCTCTGATATGCAGATGCTAACACACAATAGAAGTTCATGGATTAGATGAAAGAGAATGAAGGGAAGGGGGTGGGAATAGGAAAGACGGTGGAATGAATCACATCGCTGTCCTCTGTTCACGTACGAATACACGACCAGTGTAACTTCACAACCACGGAAATTGGAAGCTATACTCCATGTAGGTAGGATATGTCAAAACACACTCTACTGCCGTGTATATGCAAAAAGACAAAGAAAATAAATAAATTCTTTTACAATGGCGATACCATTTGTTTGGCCGTCTCTGGCTTTCCTCACCTATCTCGTGACCACATAGTCACCATTTATCCCCAAATTGCTTACTTCTGCTCCTTGTCTTGTTCCCTATTTCATTCTTGAATATTATGGTCACTGTCAACTGTAAGCAGAGCGTCTCATCTTCCCATGACCTTTGGTGGCAAAGATGAGTGGGACAGACTTTGTGCTGTCCACTGCTTCATAGCACAGGGTAGTAACTTATTAAAACATCTATAAACAGCTCATTGAATAAAATACAATGGTGTATCAAATAAGCAGGCTGGATGTAATAAGATGAATATTACTTTTTCCATATATCTGACACTAAAAATAATAAGCACTGTCATTCATAGCTTGTGGCTCGTCGGTGGCAGAACTCTTCCTGGGCTTTGCTCTTGCTCTTTTCCATCTCTGGCTAACACTCGACATTTCCTTGACATGTTTCTTGCTTTGTTGATTTTGTCACTTAGCAGAGAAAATATAGCTCAGCATCCGTCTTTTAAATTGTGCAGAGGGTAAAACTTCCCTGGTCCAAGACAGGCGATGGTAGTTTTTCTTCTGTTTGGCAAGAACGCAACAGGATATAAAAATTCTGGGAAGGAATTGGAAATTAGAGTTGAGTGATAGCAGAGATGCTAAGAAGGGGAGAAAACTGACAGCAAATCGAGGAAAGAAACATGAGAGGCTCAGGTTGGGAAATGAGAGAACATTGCGAAGTTCACCTTGAGAGTAATGTGCCTATTGAACACTTTGGCGCTAGAATGGAAAACAGGATGTAAAACGTCACAGAGAAAATAGATAAAAAGCTTCATTCAACTCCTGAGAACATCTTGGTTGACAAGCAGCTTCTATTCTGGAAACAGGAGGAGAACACAGCCTACACAGCCACTGTGCCTATAATTAGTGCAGGTCTCCTGCACTGGCCTGACGGTGGGAAGAAAATAGAACTTTATTGGCAGAGGTGACTGTACATCTCATCCAATTCCTTGAACTTTAGAAGAGAATTCCAATTCTAATACAGGGCAGTCAAGAGCCTTGCTCAGGTTAAATGGATCCAGGGACCTTTAGAGGGATGGAGAGAACAGTCGCTTTAAGTCTTCCCGCCCAACATGTCCATCTCGTCGGAACTGGCTGTTGATCTGTTGGTTGTTTTTCCCTAGAGAATTCTCACGGTGCCCTGGGTTTTCCTTTTGTTTATGTGTGGTGTGTCTTTATGGATTTTATCCTGCACATTTTGATGCTGTGCTGAGACTGAATAACTCACAAATGTTTCCTCTGTGATTGTTGTTTTGACAGACAATGAACCTAGTTAGGCTCAAAGTGGAAGCTGCCCTGCCTCCCGCTAGCCTTGGCTATTTGGGTCTGACTCACTCAGGACAGCTCAGGGCTGAGCCCGGGGCTCTGTCAGCTCACACACAGGGCTGAGGGATCCCATTTTCTCATGTCTCCTCTCTGTACTTCCCCAGAGTCTTTACTTAGAGGGCCCCTTTTCCTAGTCCTGCGGCCTGGAAGATGGGTTTAGTTTAGTTTAGTTTAGTTTTTTGGGCTTTCTGCCACTGTTGCTGCTGCAGGGGGATGCCCAGTTGGGGCTGTCATGGGAACCAACAGGAACCCCTTTCTCTGTCCCTCTGGCCAGAAAGACAGGTCATCTCTGAGTCTGCCACCTAGGCTGCATGCAGAACCCTGGCCTGCTGCTGCCCTTGGATCTAAGCATGATGATGGAGGAGGGAAAATAACTGGGAAATTCGCACATTATTCGGTCTTCCTTTCCCAACTTTCTTTCCGTTTTCAGAGTTGCCGAGTAGTTTGTTTCCTTGTTGGTAATACTGTGTCCAGAGTGTTGGGCTGTCGCCAGTGGGGCAGACAGCAATGGTGGGCTTGCTCTATTTCACCACCACCAGAAGTCCACTGGCAATCTGTTTTCGATATCTACCTATTTTACCTAATTTTTTGTGATGAGCATAAGCATTATTTTTATATTTCAAAATTATATAAAACAGTCATCTATGCCTAACATTTTCTAAAATTGCTGAGCAAAAATAGCCGTTGAAGAATTGTGAATCTCTGCCGTTGAGGTGGCTGTCCACGTGTCTCCAGTGTGAGGCCCCCTCACCTCCCCTCTGCCCTTGTGGGTGCATGTCGTCCACAGTGACCATTTCCTCTCACTGTGGCCGTTGTTCGATGTCTCAGTTTCCTCTGTTGCTAGGAGCAGCTCAGTCATGATGCGAAGCTCTCTCTGGTTATCTGCTCTGAAGTAATTCACCAAGTACCTTTTTCTAGACCCTTCAACAATTTGTTTGGTAAGAAAATAGCAATAATCATATCTTTCTGATATTTCTAAAGAACCTTCCCAAACACAAGAGATTATGTGCAGACTTTGAAAAAACAAATTACCAAGATCCATCCATATGTGAAATTAAAGATATTGATCAATTTGGTTAAATTTTAACATATTAAATGAACAGGGAAATGATACCAATGTATAGTTAGTCCTGTAGCAAATATCTGTCTCATTTGAAAAAGTATTTATTAAGCCAGGTGCGGTGGCTCAAGCCTGTAATCCCAGCACTTTGGGAGGCTGAGACAGGAGGATAGCGAGTTCAAAGCCAGCCTCAGCAATGGCGAGGCGCTAAGCAACTCAATGAGACCCTGTCTCTACATAAAACACAAAATAGGGCTGGGGTTGTGGCTCAGTGGTCGAGTGCCCCTGAGTTCAATCCCCAGTACCCAAAAAAAAAAAAAGAAAAAGAAAAAGTATTTTACACTCAAATACTTCTAAAAATAATGACCATAAATATCTGGAAGGATAACTTTTATAGCTTGATTCTTGTCTGTTTTTCTCTTATTTCTACCCATACAAAAATAATAGTAATTTACAAATTAGGTTCTGAAATCAGAAAACTTGAATGAGTCCTGAAGTTGCCATTATTACATAGAGCTCAAGACAGTCACTATCTGGCTTTCTGTTTTAATAAAATAAATTATTTCTTATATCCTACAACATTGAAATGATAAATAATATGTTAAAAGAATGATCTCACATTCCATCATTTTAACACAATTATTAATATATTGCATTTTCTTGAAATCACTTTTGATAGGCATTCTCTTCTCATTTAACTTTAATCAGTCTATAGACAATTTATATTACATTTTCCTCTTTTTAATAAGCTTTCCCATTATGCCACATGCTCTTTATAAATTTATTTCTATTTGGTAGTTAATGCACCAGTGAAGATGACCCCATGGTTATTACAAAGACTTTTTTTTTTGGTATGCAATTAGATTTTTCTCAGTTTTTACTCATTAAATAATACTATAATAAAAATCTGTAACTATAGCGATTTCACATTTTTTATTATATCCTTAGAGTTCGCAGGGATAGAGTTAATGTGTAAAATCAATATTATTTTTATACTTTTTGAAAAACTTTATTTAGTTGCAATCCCAAAGTATCACCCTTTCTCAGCAATTACAAAGTTACTTTCTTCACTGTGCTAATTTAATCATTGAGTAGTATCATTTTGGGAAAACCACCTTAATAAATAACAAACAGTATCTCGGTGTTGTTGTGTTGCATTTTTTATTACTAATTAGATTTAATTTACATGCTTTTTATTGTATCATCTTTGAAAAATTATCTTTTCATGCTGTGTTGTACAAATCAGCTCTTTATAGATCTCTCTGATGCTAAGCAATAATATTTGTAGTCATTTTATAAAAATCAGAACTTTTAAAGCTCCCATAATCTTGTTTTAAGTAGTACTGCTTTTCACCTGTGTAAACTGACTTTTGATAGGTCCGGTGGCTGAACACCAACGTGGCACAATAAGGACCAGGCACTTTGCATGTGCTATTTATCTTCGTCGATCCTGTGAAGTAAGCACCATTATTGGTATCACCATTTTAGAGGTGACTGAAGACAAGTTTAGGGAAGGTATGTTTTAGTTGGCATTTTCGTAGCTGTGCCCAGAAGGCCTGACAAGAACAATTTCAGAGGAGGAAAAGTTTATTTTGGCTCACGGTCTCAGAGGTGTCAGTGCACAGAAGGTAACTCATTGCTCTGGGCTTGAGGTGAGGCAGAGCATCGTGGTGGAAGGTGTGCAGGAGGCAGCAGCTCAGGACCTGGCCATTAGAGAGAGGGCTCCACCCACCAGGGACAAAATATACACCCCAAAGGCACCTCCTCCAGCCACGCCCGCCTGCGGCAGCGCTCACCCAGTTGATCCTCACCGGTGGATTCATGCACTGACGAGCTTAAGGCTTTCACGACCCAGTTCACCTCTAAACTTTCTTGCATTGTCTCAGGACGCATGAGCTCTGGGGGACACCTCCCATCTAAACCATAACAACAAATTGCCAAAGGTCACATAGCTGGTAGTGACGACACTCATCAGGGTTCTCCAGAGGGACAGAACCTACAGGAAGTGAGAGAGAGAGGCAGAGCGACAGATATGAATAGGTGAGAGGGAATGTGTCAGGGCACTGCCACACGTGATCCTGGAGCTGAGGTTCCCCACGGGTTCTCTGCAGACTGTGCAGCTGGTGCTGTGGCTCAGCCCAAGTCCAAACACCTCAGAGCCAGGGGCCACCAACTAACGGTGTGAAGCAGGAGCCTTGAGGACCCAGGTGGCCTCTACTGGTGACTGGACTCTGGAGGCAGGAGACCCGCGTTCAGATGCACAGGGGTAGGGGACTAAGAGCGCCCAGCTCCAGGAGCGAGGGGGAACCCCTTGCCTCAACCCAACCTTCATGGAGGGCAGACTGTCCCCTCTTGTCTGTCAACTCACAGTGTCCCCTTGGAAACACCCTCACAGACACACCCAGAAGGAACGCTCCATCAGTCCTCGGGTTTCAACCCAGCCTAGTGGACACCTATAATGAGCCATCATGTCGACGTGATGGATCCCACACACTACAGGCGCCATCCTCTACAAAGCCAAACACCTAATGCAGGGGAAACAGCGTGTCACGGGCATGCTGCAGAGAGTGGGCTCATTCCCAGCACCGCATTGCTGAGCCTTAACCTTGGCCTCGTGTCTTAGCTCAGTTGCCATAGTGAAGGCACCCAGGACTGGATGGCTTAAACAACAGAATTCAGTTTCTCACGGTTCTGTGGGTGAGCTAGTCCAAGATCAAGGTACTGGAGCGTTTCGGGTGAGGGCTCTCTGGCTGGCAAAGGATGCTGTCCTCTTGCTCTGCCCTCCTGTGGGAAGGATCCTCTCCTCCTAGGGCACTAATCCCATCATAGGGGCCCCATCCTCGTGATGCCTTCTCAACTTGATCACCTCGCAAAGGCCCACCTCAAAGACCACCAGACTGTGAACTAGGGCTTCACTCTCTGAAGCAGGTGGGGCTAGTGTTCAGTCTACTGCACCTGGTAACCAGAAAAATCACAAGAACGCAACGTGTACCCCTCTGTGTGACTGGAGAGCAGTTCCCCCTCATCCATGTGAACCTGCAAAGGAGAGTTTGATGAAGTAAAACCTGGGCCTGCATTATCCACTCAGTGACACAGGTGGTTAGGGAAGCTCTCACAGTCACAATGTCCCCACGTTTAGGGTTAGAGTGGCGCACGCCTGTCATCCCAGCGGCTGGGGAGGCTGAGACGGAAGGATTGCGAGTTCAAAGCCAGCTTCAGCAAAAAGCAAGGCACTAAGCAATTCAGTGAGACCCTGTCTCTACATAAAACACAAAATAGGGCTGGGGATGTGGCTCAGTGGCTGACTGCCCCCGAGTTCAATCCCTGGTACCAAACAAAACAAAAATACCAAACCAGGCTTATAAAGCTTTACTACGGTTAATTGAGATTATATATGCAATGGGCCCAAATAGATGCTCAATAGATAGAGTTGCTATTTTTGTGTTTGGTTTCCAAGACTGGCTGAATATGTAATGTGTCAAATATCTTCAGATGATGTGCTCAGGCTGCTCGTCCTGAGAGTCACTAAAGTGCTTAGTTCTTGCCAAGACTTTAATTGGAAGAAAATAAAGCATTATAGAACTTCTAACAAATACTCATAAGCTGGAAACCTCCCAGTGCAGACTAAATTACTCCTAGTGCATCTCTGGACAATTTCATGTCCTCCAAAATCGCTGTACCTTGACGGTGTTCATTGTGTCCATTCCTGAAATAGGCTTAAATAATTGATTGAGGGAAAGAATAAAAACCCATACTGTTAACAAAATTGGATTTTGACTCCCACAGTCCTAATTACAGCTCTGCAAAGTGCCCTCCTGTCTCTTAAAACAATTACCTACAGCCTTGAATTTTACTTCTTCTCATTATCTATAGATATTATCTTCAAAGTAGGTATAGATAGTGGATTATCACTCTTTAATCCAATACTGTTATAGGCACAGTTACATGATATCAAGACTTCTTTGGAAGAAATGTGCTTTGTAGTTTCCTGATTTCCTGATTTTTTTTTTTTAGGAGGTGCCTAATGAAACACATTTCTGTCTTTTATGTTTACTCTTCTTCTTTCGCTTCCATGGGTGGGCTCTAAGTCATTTGTCTTTCTCACATAATCACAACTTTCCCATGGTATAATTAAAGTTATTGCATTTATTGTCTTCAAACACAGTATGATGTTTAAACAGTCCCACACTTGGGAGCTAGAAGGTCATTATCTATTTGTCTTCATTCACTTAAAGATGGTAGAAAGAATATTTGGAGTAAGCATGAAAAAATGTTAACTAGAAATACTTCAGTAGCTATTCTCAAATTACACAAAGATTGTATGGTTTAAAAACACTTCTAAGTGCCTCCACTGAGCACTGATCAAGGTTACTGTCTGTCTGGGTTTTAACGACTCAGTGCTTGCCTAATTGAAATGGCAGTGCTCATTTTCAAACTGTTTAGTGTATCTGTCCCTACTGTGATGGATAAATCATTTGGAGGATATAATCCTTCATAACCTTTAACAAGACCTCAAACTGTAATCCATCAGAATTACTCCTTACGATTATTCCTTCTGCTTCTGCTGAACATTTATATAACAATGAGACGTTACTAACTCCAGAGGGAGTTGGCTGGGCTGTAATATATTTTAGAAGGAACAATTATTTCTCTGAGAGACGAAGTATAAATTGGATAGTCTATCCGAGGACCTCAACCTCAGAGATTCCTCTAGAAGTGGAATGATCCAGAAATGCCACTCTGGGGGCTTTTTTTCAAAGAGTCCACATGGATGCTGAAGACATAAAAATGATTGGAATGTTCCTTTTGTGAAAGATACATACATACTACACATGAGACTTCTCTGAATGTCCCCACTTGTCATTTCACAAGATCCACATGCCTTTCTTCATGGGCATGTTGTGATTAAATCCCATCTAGTGCATCTGACCTGATTACTTAGCCCTTAGCAAGCTGATGCGACCTTGAACTCCAGAGGGGACAGGTGACCTTGGGGCTTTCCTTGTGCAACAGTGCCACTTGCGTGGACTCTGATCACTGGTTTTATCTCACCCGTCTGTCTCTGCTCTTGCTCTGATTATGGTGCTAGTGGGAGAGCTGCGTTAATCTATGTTCCTCCTTGCCCAGCAAAGACTCCATGGCATGCTCTGTAACCATGCCTGGGATTTAAAACCTTGCTGATGTTTAGAAGAAAGAGCAACACTTCTAAGGTGCTACTTCTAAAGTGATGATCTCTTTTCTCAGCAGGTCCTTAATTTCCAAAAGGACTTTTTAGCCATTGGACTTGTGGCTGTTCCCTCCCTGCATGTCTCCCGCAGGGGCTCAGGACACAGATTGCTCAGATCTCTTCTCTCTTCATCATGAGTTTGGAGAGCTCTTCCTGTGAGCAGGGTAATAAGTAAGCGTCCCCCAGAGAACTTCAGCCTAGATGGGAAGCCTCGCTGTGCGCATGTACTGAAAAGTCCCTACAGAAATGCTTAGGTCCAGGGAGGGAGCTGAACTACACCCACAATTTGGTTTGAATATTGATGCTGATGCAGCAAGAGGCTATGGAAAGTTTTATTACTCACCTAATGAGGCTTTCTGAGGAGAGCAAGGGGATCCTAAGCAGGTCCCTGAGTGATTTGAAAGAGCCAGAAGCGCAGCCAGCTTGGCGTTCTGAGGGCGCCTGGGGATCAGGGCTGCAGGGACAGTTCCGCGGGGCCTGCAGGTCGGCATGCGCAGAGGAGGGCGTGTCTGGCTCTCCCACCCTCTTGCCCAGACATGGAGCTAGAGGAAAAGGGAGGGAGGAACTTGCATTGTCAACAAACACCGAAAACAAACAGGCCTCTTTACCACACCTGCTTGAATAAATGCACAGCCCCCGTTTGAACAGGCCCACTTGAGCCCCTGTGCCTCCAGCACAGAGTCCCTGAAGACAGACAGCCCGTGAGGTCTGGGTGAGGACATGGGTTGCCATGATAACCCCAGGCTCCTAATTCCTGTTCCTTTGCAATTACGTGGAGGCAGAATTCAATCCACATCAGGATGGAGAAGACAAGACAAACAAAAATGTCCCCCTTACATAAGAAGTGTGCATTTGTGGCTGGCTATTCCAAAAGTTTGATAATTCAAGGGAAGAGAGCAATAGATTGCTATTACTGTTGGTAGGAATTTGCAAGACCTTTTAGCAGACAGAAATGCCTACAAGAATTTGAGCTTTAAATATCAAGTCTTTTTTTTCCTTTCTGTATTATATAAACTAAATCATTTGTCTTCCTGTCTCCCTTGATTACATGAGATTAGATACAAGTAGTTTAGTTTGCATACATACACATAAGTTCATGCAGTTTGCTGATCTTGTGTTTCTCCTTGCAGGTAAATCAGGAAATGTCTCACAGGCTTGTCTTAGACTCAGGAGACTCAGAAATGCTGATCTTCCCCTGAAAAATGAAACTGAAGATCACAAAAGATCTCTTTTAATTAACCTTTTTAATATTTGTATAAAACACAAAAGGTGGATATAGAAAGTGTTCAAATTTTCCTCTAACCATATTTTCCCAAATTAAAGTACATTTTTAGGGCCAGGCATGGTGGTGCATGCCTGCAATCTCAGCTACTGGCGAAGCTGAGGCAGGAGGAGTGCAAGTTCAAGGCCAGCCTCAGCAAGTTAGCCAGATCCTGTCTCAGAATAAAAAATAAAAAGGACTGGAGATGTAACTCAGTGGTAAAGCGCCCCTGTGTTCAATTCCCAGTACCAAAACCAAACAAACAAAAAACCAAAACCTCAGAACAAAACTCAGAACCATTTCTGTTTGTTCCATTAAGATGTAGATTGGCATGATTATTTTGCTCAGATGCACTTTCGTATCTCACATCCCCTAATGAATTTGAGACTGAGAGGCACATTACTCTTGCTACAGTGTCATTTGGCACCAGGGTTGGGCTTATTCATAAACACTGATGACAGTATGGAGGCCGAGAACTTGCCACCAGCCTCAGATGAGTGGCCCTCCTCTGGGATGCATCCCTTCCCCTCTAACTCCTGAGCAGATTCCTCTGAGGAGGCAAGTCTCACAGATGCACCTGCTGGAGCTTCATCCTATTAAATTATTAATAGGTTGGATAAATGGAATATAAACTTTATTAAGGCTCCTTCTGCCTTCAGATACCAGCACATATGTTTTGAAAACAGCTTGTCAGTCTTTAATGGAATACAGTTAGTATTTTTGCATAATTCAGGAGCTTCCTAGGGCTATCCAACACCAGAAAACATTCAAGAATAAGATGTAAGATGAGCTTTCCTGACCCAAATTTGTTAAAAATATTAGGAGGTGACTTTATAAAAAAAAAGTTAGTTACAAACAACAGTTTTACCTATATTAAATATAAAGGTCAAAAATATTACCTTGAGCGTGGCGTGGTGGTGTACGCCTGCCATCCCAGCACTTTGGGAAGCTGAGTCAGGAGAATCACAAGTTCAAAGCCAGCCTCAGCAACAGTGAGGTGCTAAGCAACTCAGTGAGACCCTATCTCTACATAAAACACAAAACAGGGCTGGGGATGTGGCTCAGAGGTCGAGTGCTCTTGAGTTCAATCCCCCATATCAAAAAAAAAAAATTACCTTGAATATAAAATACCATATGTCTATAATGATCTTTTTTATCTTTCATTAAATCCTTTATTTTATCTTTCATTATCTTTAGGAATCAATGCATCTTTATAATTAAACATTGAATTCATTCTTTCCCTGAAAAAAGAGAAATTGATATTAAAATATAAACCCTGATATATCCTTTAACACAAATTAGTGAAGATTGAAAAAACTAGTTGCATAATTTTGTATAAATATGTGGGTGGCTTTGAATAATTAGGATCAAATTTACATAAAATAAAATCAATCTGCTGTACATTTACCAGAGGTTCTTTTGAAATGGGGTCTCACTATCGCCCAGGCTGGCCTTGAACTTGAGATCCTCCCTCAGCCCCCCAAGTAGCTGGTATTCCAGCATGCATCACCACACCCAGCTAAGTTACCCAGATTTAAAATTGATTAAGTCCGATGACATTTGTCTTGAGAACCCCAAGTTGTCTTAAGACACCGTAGATTCAGAAAGACCTTGTTTAAATTCTCCTTAGTTATTAATGGTATATTTGGTGAGGCACGTGTTGTCTATGTGCCTCAATTTCCTCATTTCCCAAGTGGAGATTTTAAAAAATGCCATCCTGATTATGTGAAAATTGATCTAAATTAAATAATTTCCAGAAATAATCAGAGCACAGCACCCAGTTGATGGCTGTACCTACCAAAAAGTGATTACCACTGTAGCACTAACACAGCAACTATCATAACGGTACTATTGTATTTTTCACTTGATACTAAAACTTTAGGATATTTTCTCTGCACCTCTGCAAGTACACATCCTTCTAAAGAAATAAATCATCTTGGGAGCAAGATGACTTTTAAATCTGTTCGAGTTGTGCACATCTTAACTGTATCCTTTATGCTCACAGTATTCTCTGTCTCGCTCTTTAATGCTCAGGTGCATGTGATATAAAGAAGCTGGAAAGAGGAGGAGGGAAAAGGAAATGTCTACTATTCCTGTTCTGAGAAAGTTTTGACTGGAGGGAATGTATTATTTATGAAGAATTTATGCTATGTATAAGTCATGAAGCTTTTATCCTAAGTTGTATGCCAAATAAAGCTGGGTTTGAGAAACTTTCCCTCTTAAAAAAACCCCCTGGGAATGTTTCACTTGCAAATGGGATTGAGATCATTCTTCAGCTCCACTGGATTTTGGACCAATTTTAAGAATCTCACGTGGAAGGATAGTAATCTGCTATATCTTCAGGGCTAAGAGATTCGACCGCTCTTACCCTGTTAAGATGCATCAGAAATGGAGGTGATATCAGTGATGGACACTTCTTAGCACTGTCTTCAGCTTTCCATCAAGGTATGTCAAGGGATAATTTAGAAACTGGCTGAAGATAATCTAGAATTAGCTCCTCCTGCTTCTATTCTGATCCAGACCAGACAGACTCCCACAGAGACAGGAGGGGGATCTGCCCTACTTCCTGTCTATGCCCCAGGAGGTAACCAGGACGGCCTTTGGAGCTGCACAAGTACTTCCTGGAATCACCGAGGAAGGGATCAGAGTGAGGAGAGCGAGCGCTACCAGTCCCTTCCGACTCTGGAGATCTGGAACCTGGCTGCACTCACCCCACCAACCTGTGTCAAAGCTAGAATGGAGAGGCCTGTGAGGAGAGGAAGAACCAGTGGCTTCTAGAAACTCCAGGTGCCCAGGAAAGCACGGCTGAGGAAGGGCACAGAGCTGGACAGAAGAGGGCAGGGCTCATGAGCCTGGCGGTGAGCAGCTGGAGCAGAGCCGCCCTTGCCAGGTGTTGGTGGGGAGGTGGCAGCGGGGACTGGAGGGAAGGCCCTCGGATTGAACCGGCTTTTCTGGGGTGACTAGAACCAGTGGGTTTTGTGGGCATTTTGGGTTAGTTGGTTTGCAAAATGGGAGCTTTACATAGACAGACAATTCTGTTGTAGGAAAAGCCAGAGGTACCCCCAGCACCCCTCCTCTACCAGGAAGACCGAGGCCGGGCTTAGGGAGGCTGAGCTTCCTAAACAGGCCTTTCATCCTAGGGCCCAGGCATGGATCTTCCACCCTAGAAATAATAATTTTTCAGAAGCGAGGCTCTCAATGATTTAACTCCTTCTGTTGCTCTATGAATTATTGCATTTCCCACAAGTTACATGTGCTGATTAATAATTAATAAACATTCACAGTTTTAAACCAAGGAACATACAGCTAAGTATCAGTACCTCTAACCACCTTGAGTTGATTTCATCCTTCCAGGGCCAGTGAAACTTGGTATTGGCATTATCATGGTTAGTCTTACAGAAAAAGACAGGTGAGTTCCCCATGGGAAATTACAGAATTAAAATTCCAGCCACAAAAC
The DNA here is from genome assembly GCA_028644305.1 of Xerus rutilus. Classification (NCBI taxonomy): domain Eukaryota; kingdom Metazoa; phylum Chordata; class Mammalia; order Rodentia; family Sciuridae; genus Xerus; species Xerus rutilus. The sequence goes on along the minus strand of CM053409.1, from coordinate 2,088,658 downwards.
ACTGGTGTTGGTCTCCAGTCTGCAAGTGAGGGAGCCTGCAGGGCACATGGGTACTGAGTGACTCATTCAAATATAGCTAGGAGATGGTGTGAAAGAGGAGAGGAACAGAGGGCGGACCGCTCAATACAAAGGATTAGACTCTAAGCAGAAAAGAACTCAGAGCTATGTTTAAAACTTCAGTGAGTTGCCTCACTTATCCAAACACAAATAAAACACGAGGCAGGAACACTTAATTACGTAACACCCGGCCCCTACACCATAGCTCTCTGGAAACATTTCTCTTGTGCAAAAAGTTGGTTTTCCTTGAGAGATTGATATGTGTACCTTTGACGTGACTAATTTAACTCAACTTTCTACTCTGGTCGCTTGGAAAATCAATGTGAGATGTATCTGTGAAGTTAATGAAATTTGATTATTTTCTCTAAGTCTTGTTTTTCCTATTTTATGTCATCTAACTTTCTAAGTCCTATGACCTCAATGAAATAAATAAAAAGACGAAGAGACAGGCAACCGACTTTAATACACCTCTAATTCACCCGCTCACAGTGAAGGTGACCTCCCAACCTGAGAGCTAAGAATATGATTCTTACTTTATCCGTCAGCCAATACATTTTTGTTGTTGCTGTTATGTTTTTCTGGGGCATCGTAATTGTATATCACAGTGGGACTCAGTCTGCAGGCTTGCTCACCTGTCACTCTCATTGCCCTTCCCTTTCCCTCCGCCCTTCCCTCCCCCATTCCCTTGCTTTGCTTGGCTGACCTCCCCTCTACTAGTATTATTTTAATTAATGAATTCTAATTATGTTTAAAGATGGGATTCATCAGGATATATTTGCACATGGACATAACATAATTTCGACCAGTGCATTTCCTTCTTGGTCCCTGTTCTCTATGAGGGAAGTGGGAGGCAGGATCCCTGAACGAGGACACTTTGCAACTGGAATTCTGGCTTCTAGGCTCAAATTGACAAAATCTTCAACAACCCTGGCTTTCTCGGCTTGAGCACTGTGTTGGGTGCGAGAGAGTCCTCATGTTCTGCTCCCTGAGTCCACCTCCCTCTCTGTGTCCCTTAAACCTGACTTGGATAACAGGGGAGCCTCATGAAAATGTGTGGAAAGGACACAAACCACAGAGCAGAGCACACGGGACAGTCGGCTGGGTGGATGCCAGTGTTGGCAGGTTCTCTTTCCTAAGGGGTAGAGCAGATCCTGTATGAATGTCAGGCATTGCTCAGATGCTGATATAAACAATTGATCAGTTCACATGGTTTCTTAATAAAAATCTGAGTGTCTCTACTTAATTCAGAATCTCCTGCACGGTTCTTCATGACTTACGAAGCACAGGAGCTATTACTAATGGCCTACTTCTAAGCACTTATTATGCACCACATGCTGTACATGAATTGACATGTATTTCTCCCATGCATCCTTAGTACCCTGCTCATTCTTTGTGCTGTTGCTTGACTCCATAATTATGCCTCTTTAAGGAAGTTAGACAGCTCTATTTCTTTGATACTTGATAAATACTAAATATATTTTTTTCTGGGATAAACACATAGAAATTCCTCAAGCCAAAAAAGAAAAAGAAAATCATCATTCTGAGAAGAGATTCAGAGAGAGCAATCGATAGTGAATGTACGTTTTGGGGACCAAAACAAAGAATAAATGCTGGTATCTAGAACACACATGCAGAACCGATTAAATCTCATAGATCCAAGGATAATGCTGAAGCCTTATCCGTTTCCCAGTCTAAAACAATGTATTTCTGAAGAAAATCATCAGAAAACAGAATTCCTCAGAATGACTTTCCACACTTCAGAAGAATTAAGGATTTGCATGGTACTCTGCTCACCTCCTGGGCAGACTCACAACCCGAGGACTTCCCAGAGACATCAGCCTCAACACTGACCCCTGCTGGAGAACCACACTGCCCACCATTCCTGCCAGGCTTCAGAAAACAGGTGCATGAAAACAAAATGATAGACTACTAAAAACCACCTCCACAGTCAAACAAAGATGTGCACTTGGACAATATCAGGTGGGGCTTTTGTTGGTTTGTTTTGTTTTTACTGAGAATATTATTTTGGCAAACAAAATTTTGGACATACTCATGGCCACAGATTTATGACTCCAAATTCCTAATTCCTAATTTATTTTTTGAATAAGTCACTCTTAGCATGACCCAGATGAATGCATTTGATATTTTTACATCAAAACATAATATGTATGTGTGCACATGAGGGATTCAATTAATCTCCTTGTGCTTCATAAATAGTGTGGCAAGTGCTCTCTGGAACAGAGAATCCTAAGTCATTGCGAGGCTTGATTTTCATGGATCTGGAGAGCAGTTTGACAAATGGCTGGATGCTGTGGTTTGTGCTATGCTGGCCCTTTTAAGGTTCCTTTCTGCTGTGGCTTGTGCTGCTAATTAGGTATTGGGGGAATATTCAAAGTGAAGAATACATTTCCTCCACTTGTTTGTATCTAAATCTTAAGTACAATCTGATGCAAAACATTTCTATATTTGCTTTTCATTTATACAACTTTTCAGTAAGAAAAATTCTGTGGAAAAAAAATTTTCCCTCTTTTTCAGGATGAAAAAAAAAAGAACCCACCATGTAATTTAAAATGTTTTCTGTATAAAATCTTAAAAATAAAAAATAAAAATAAAAAAATAACTCCCAGCTCCCAGCTGGCATGAATCTTCCATGTTAAGAAATGTTCCCTTTTTTTAAATTCTCTTATCTTATCCTAAGTTCTCCTTTTTGTATTCAGTTTCTCATTCTCTCTCCATCCGTGGCTGCTTTCCATTAGCTCCCACAGAACCTCTAAGCCACCCTGTGTCTGCTTTCTTTCCAGCTCCACATCCAGTTACAAGATCCCTCAGTACTGGCCAAACCTCCCCAGTCTCTTCCCAGTGCCACAATGGCCACAGATGTGCGCATCTCAGGTCTACGGTGCAGGCAGGAGACCCTGCAGCCAGGCCTAACGCTTTCTCTCCAGATGTGCCGCCATGAACCAAAGGTCATGTTCCCTGTGGGCTGCTCCCATTAATGCAGATCATGACAAGATGCCCACCCCTTCAATGGCCATTTTGGCTTAGAGACCCTCTTAGTCTGGCTGACGCGTCCCTGGAGTGGCTGCAGTCTGGAAGGCTCCCTGTCTTTTCCCCGGCCCCCTCCCTCGCAGGTGCAACGGCTGGGGGACCCCTTGACAACTCCTCATGCTTCCTCAGGCTCCTTTCCCCCCAAGTCTCTTGAACTCTCAGTCCATCTTGGCGTCTATTTCCTGGAAAGCCCAAGGGACGCGGTTCCCCCCCCAGCACCCTCTCTCAGCTCCTCGCGTCTCCCAGCCACTAGCTGATGCTCCTGCCTGCAGTCTTGCCTTCCCCGCCCTCTGCCAGTGGCGACCGAGAGGACCCATCAGGGGCTGGGCTGGGGCTCCGTGGCAGAGCGCTTGCCCAGCATGAGGCACTGGGTTCCATCTCCAGCACCACATAAAAAAACTAAGCAGACAAGATAAAGGTATGGCGTCCATCTACAACTAAGAATATATATATATATATATATTTTTAAATGACCCATCTGTCCACAGCTGTGCTCTGAGAGCGAAAGCTCTGTATCAAGGCTCAAGATGGTTCCACAATCCCACTCGGATCTCTCAGCTCCTCACCGTGCCTCTCAGCCTCACGCTGTATGTGACAACCATGTCACATCTGTTGAGACTTTCCACACATGCCGTGTGCTTGTGTCCTCGGCACCTTAGCTCAGGTCCGAGGTTTGGGTTCTAGGCAATTGTGGAAGGAACGCAGAGACTCTTTGCGATATATTCACGAGCACGGTAATGATTTCAGAAGGTTGCATGGAAACAGAACTCCAGGGGGAAACCGTGAGGTTGGGGAGCTTTTGTCCTGTAACCAGGACCCAACGGGCACCTCAGTTCCTCTGGGGAATCAATGACCTTCTGTCTTCTTTCTCATAACCTCTGCACAGTCTTGGAGTGCAGCAATCAGTCGACTGTCTTTTAGCTCTTTGTGGACAGGTCTGTCCTGAGCACTCTTCTTTGGGTTCTTGAGCCCTGAGACTTACGTGGATTCATGGTGTTGTCTTCATCCATCACAGACTGTGACGAAGATGAGCGTGCTGTAAATGTTTACAGAAAGAACAGAAAAAAGACTGAAAGAAGGGTTGAAGGCCGGGATAAATGGAGAGGATGGAAGGAAGGTAAACAATTACAAATTTCAGTCTCTTAAAGTCTTTAAATCTCCTGAATTATAGCTTTTAAAACCCCCGTTCTGTTCAGGGGTTGCTCATTGAGAGAACAACTGGGAAAATTGTAGGGGGGTGGACTGGCTTCCCAGGCCCTTTTAAATCATATCAAATGAAGCAATTGCTCGAAACAGCTTTTCCTAGCAAGGGTCCTGCCTGGAGCAGAAAGGGCCTAAAATAGTGATCACAGCTCAGAGCCTTGTGAGGTACGTAAAGGGGAGAGGGAAGAAAGGAAGAAACTAATTCAACAAAATCAATGCATTAACTGGCATTCAGGCTGGGTATATATTCTGCACTGCAATTGTGTATGTGTCCACTGCAATTGTTATCATTTGTTCCCAAGTAAATGGCTGTGTTCCTTTATGCTCTGCTGTCAATGCTAATTAACACAGGCTAGATACGTCTGGGAAAGAAGTGCATAAATAAAGACAGTGCAACAGACGGCCAGGGAAGGCATTTGCACGCAAGGCAACAGACTTTCAAGTTCAGGCTTAGAAATATTTTGAAGGATGTAAAAAGATTATAGAGGTCCATTCTCTCTTTTGCCACAGATTCTTTATAAGAAAGCGTTCGTGTTTTTTTTAACACATTCCAGAATATTCCTTCTATGTCTCCTCTCCATAGCCAATGAGTTAGGTAATTACATTTTTCTATGGAAAAAGAGAGGGAAGTTTTAATTAAACACATTCTAAATCACTCTGGTAGTACAGGTAAGGGAATTCAGAGTGGGGTGTGCGCTAGGAAACACCAGCTCATTTCTCCAAAGGTGGAAGGTACCGTGAGTCCATCCACAGGTCTAGACACTCCTCGCAGCACTGTTTAAACAACTTGGAAAGCAGATTTCAGGGGAATGTTCCCAGTATGCATTTTTAATCAAGGTTGCCTGACATTTAATTAAAATTCAAGTAAACAACAAATCAACCAATGCCTCTTAAATACAAAGCATGGTGCCAGGCACTGGGTCCCTCCTAGATGAGCAGGACTGGCAAGAAACCTGGCTTGGGAGGGATTTCAAATCCTAAAGGACACACTGGCAAGGTCCACAGGACAAATGGGCACTGAAACAAAGGTCAAGGGGCACATGCTCTAGCAGGGCATGATGGGAGCCGCCCCGTGGCTCGGGAGGGCGGTGGCTTCTGGGAGTGTGGGGCTCAGTCTAGCAGGAGGCTGAGTCAGCACCCGCAGCAAAGATGGCAGCCAGGAGCAAGGTCAGGCCCCATCACTTCACCCAGGTCACTGCTCCGAGGTCCGCTCTTGGACAGTATCTTCCTCGTGTCCTTGCTTAATATACTTACCCTGCTGGCAAAGCTCCCTAGGTCTGATGCACCCAGTTGTCTTTTCTGGCCAAAATCATTATGAATAAAAACCAATTCTGATGACTCAGGGTGCCTTTGGAGGGTAGGGAGGGTGGGGTGATAACCACCCAAATAAATAGGTGAATTAATGTCAAATAGGAATCTGCGCTCTAAAGAAAACGTAAATGAGATGATGTCTCACGTGGAAACTGGTTATGATTTCAGAGAATTAAGACTAAAAATTAAGATTAAGAAGGGTGTTGTTAATATCCTTTAGCTATTGTTCCCTAAAACAACATATACAGTTTACTGATTTGACAAGATGTTTTATATAATTTTTCAACTACCATTGATAGGTAAAGTGCCGGTTTTATTAGACATTTTAACATTCTGAATTAGATAAATTCACTTAAGCGGAAAAATGTTCTAAGAAATAATATAAATAAATTTCAAGAAAAAAATGAAAAATAAGATGTGAAGGAACTAAACTATAAAGCAGTGTTTACTAAAAAATTTGAAAAAATCAGAAATTTTTTAAAACTCAGAAAATCCTATAATCTTACTACTAAAATTACTTTCCCATGTCATTAAGTCATTTTTGAAAATAAAAAAGGTGCTTTTCAAATACATAACACTGTGAAATTGTTGTTTTCTAATTATTGAAACATAAGCTATTCCTGGTTTTGGATATTATAAAAAATTGTTTTAACTCGGGAGGAAGAAGACCAGTTAGACAGGAGCAAGCAGCTCTGGTGTGCTATTACGTAGAGGGACAGGTGAGGCAGGATGAGGACAGCAGGAACCTTGGCTGCAGCAAGGTTCAGAGGGCAAAGCTTTTGCTGTAATCAACTAATTCCCCTGCACGCTGAGTTCAGGGAGTTCCAGAACTTTATTCCCAGCGTGTAAGGGGAAGGGCTCAGATGTTCACAGTTAGCAGAAGTTTACACGAAAAAGCAGCTTTTTCTTTCACTGTTTTGGGCAAGTTAACCCTTCAAGGACAGCACCTGAGAAGGGGAGAGCTGCTTCTCCCCTGTCTTTCCTCCCCTGCCAGCTGCTACCATGGAGCCTAACTAGTAACATCTTCTCTTCTCTTGGAAATGTACACATCTCTGTGAAGCTCCAAAAAGGATCTGTCTTTCTTAACACTTGGCATTGGCAAACACAATTCCCGCTTAAAAAAATAAAGAACCCTTACACACTATTATATATATTGTTACTATACTAGATAGTCCATAAATGTCTGTGGAAAACCAGTAAAGGGGCGTTCAGCACCTGGAGAGCTGATCCCTTCCAGGTCGGTGGTCAAGTAAGGTAGAGCATCAGGAAATAGGAAGCTTAACCACATTGGACTCTTTTGTAGAGACTCTTTGCTGACAGTCCTACGATGGATTATGGTGAAGATTTCTGGACAAGCTTAATTAAGATCTTCCGTGGAGGAGGGGGTGCCCCTACAATTAATTGCACAGTAGGGTGACTACAGGTAACAATAATGTCCTGGGTATTTCAAAAGACTAGATGCCTTTGAAGGTTTCACCATAAAGGAATGACAAATGTTTGAAGATAGGTACCTTTAACCTGTTAAACTTGACAGAACTTATCCTTGTCAAAACATCATACGGGACCCTATGGATAGGCACAATTTCAGGTTTGCATGCATCACTTAAAAAGCAGATTTGATTTCAAAATTGCTACAGTGAATATTCATACGAATCTTTTCAACACGTGGGTTACTTTTTAAGGGTGCAACAAGTTAGGTGATGAGAGGGTAGTCACAGCATTCTATCCAAGAGGAGGGCCCTTTTCACTTGATCTTGTTCTAAGTTACTTTGCAGGACAGTTAGAGAGACTGGGTCTGGTGTGGGAGGTGGGAGAACCTGGGTCAGTGTGTGGCCAGGGGAGATCACACGTTCACATGCGTGTTTGTCACTATATCACAAGTCTCTGGTCATTCATCTTCATGTCTCAGAGCCTAGCTCCATGGCTGGCAGAAGGCAGACCTTAGTCTGTTGAGCTCAATCGGTGTCATTTAAACATCCAGTATAGCATAGGGGAATATGGTAGTGCAGCTCAAATGTGGTAAGAAACTTTATTCTGATAAACACCATATTTAGAAGACAGTATATCAAGGCACCGTTTTCATGACAATTAATGCCTCTATTCTATTATTTATTTTTATTTATTTATTTTTTTTGGTACCGAGGATTGAACTCAGGAGCACTCGACCACTGAGCCACCTCCCCAGCCCTGTTTTGTGTTTTATGTAGAGATAGGGTCTCACTGAGTTGCTTAGCGCCTCGCCGTTGCTGAGGCTGGCTTTGAACTCGCGATTCTCCTGTCTCAGCCTCCCTAGGTGCTGGGATTACAGGTGTGCACCACCAAGCCCGGCTCTATTCTATTATTTGATCCTGAGTACAGTTTAAAAATGGAAAGGGGATTCAAACAGTCAAGCTTAAGATATCTCTAAATGGTCACTTTCAATTTGACATGGGTTACATCAAGTTGGGACAGGAACTAAATGTACAAAGAAAAGCTTCAGAATGAGTAAAGCAATTCATGATTCTAGCTTTAAACACTCACCAGATGGGAAGCCCCCATCAGAACCTGCTGTGGTGTGGTGTGAATTACAGGAAAAGAGCTTCACCTACTGAACAGGGAACACAAAATTATAGACAGCACCGAGAGAGGCGGTGTGGAGCGGCTGCTCTGAAGGGGATGTGTGACCCGGGACCTGGGTGAAAGGTTAATGATGAAGTGGGGAGATGAGCACAATGGACAAGATAGTCATTGCAGGCGGCATTATTAATGGCTTGCTGTGAGCCGGGCACCTTTTTCGGCACTTTTCTCCAGTCATTAGATCAATGTGAGGGGAGGAAATAAGTCTGGATAATTTTTAAATATCCTCAAAATAATTCCCACCTGCCACAGTCTGGAGCCCACTTCCACAGCCCTGTGGGGTTGTTGTTCATGTTCCTCTTTTATTAGTGTCACAGAGCCACAGAGAGCTGAGGTCCCTGCCCAGGTCAGATTGCTGAAGAGGGGAGGTATGAGTCCCAGGATCCTTTCTGACGGCAGAGCCCTTGGCCTTCACCACCGCAGTGTCCCCCAGAAGCCTTCATCAGCCTTGCTTTTTGTGAGCTTACTCTTCAGGGGACACCTTTAAAAATCATGGCTTTGGGAAGTTACTCCTGAGTAGACTCAGTGCTGAGCATTTGCGGCCTGGGCCTCTCTTCCCAAGCACAAGGCTGTGTGGCCATCACCCTTCTCTCTGCCTCTGTTGCTCAGCTCTCCACATGCTACCTCACTTTTATCTTCAGAGCCCACACGAGCCCATGTCTGGGGACTGGCAAAAGGTGGGGACCCAGTAAAGCAACGTAGGGCAAACATGAGGCCCTTCCTGTCTGCACAGCCCCTTGGCCGTATCGAGATCCTGGCGACTAGATGGGGATTATGGAGACTGCTGAAGTTCAAGTTCAGCGGCAGATTCCTTTCCACTTCTCTTTGCATCCTCCCCCAAGCCTGAAGTCACAGGCCATTACAGGGCTTGAGGGCTGGGTTTCCTGTTGGGCTTTGCCACTCTCACTGTGTGACTATAGCCAAAGGGCTCGTCATCTCCAGGGGAGGGATCTGTGTGCCATTCTGAATGGACACTGGAGATCCACCTGCTAACCCTTTGGTTCTGTCACCTTATTGCAGATGCAGCCACTGCCCTAGTTCCCACTCCAGAGCCTCATGACTGCTGGCTCCCAAGTCCATTAGGATGCAGGCCTTCTCCTGACAGCGGATCCTCCCGGCATGGGCCGCCCTGCTCACGGCTATCCTGATCCAAGCAATCTGCCTTTCATAGGAACTTGGGGTACAGCTGACCATTAAATCCCTCCTGGCACCTGCACGCAGATTACCACAAGAGCCTTAATCAGCGTGGTCCTGGAGCTGGAGCAGCCACACACATCTGGGCCCCCTGGCTTGGTTGGGAAGTTTCACTTGCCAGGACAAGTCCTCGGGACCACTGCCCAGTAATGGCTGCACCGCTTCCCCTCACACGAGGTTGAGCCGATTGCAGGTCACAGAAGCCACCCACAGCTGCAGTTTGACCCCACTTCTGAGCTCTTCTAGGCCCCCAGGTCTAACCTTCGACATTCCAGGCGCCGGCCACGAGGCCAGCGTGGCCCTTTACATTTACATAACAACCTGGTGGCTCCTGACCACCATGAACCACACTTCAGGTTTATTTCTGATAAAAAGGAAATGCAAGGTTTTGTCATGATGAAACCAAACTAAGAGGAACAAGAGCGACCAAGCATCCTCGGTATAGTTGTCATTTCAGAAGGACCCGAATGGGGCACCACTGGTACCAGATTTTTATCTTTCTGGGTTGTTGTAACCCGCCACTGCTACTTTTTCCCAAAATGACAAGGAAGTCTGTATTTCTCCCCACTTTGCGATATTTACTTAGTAAACAAAAATACATGAAGAACAAGCTTCTGCAAAAAAATAAAACAAAAACCAAAAAACGAGGAGGCGCCCTGGAAGTCCTGCCCAGTGAGGTGAAGTCAGCTTCCTCAGAAGAGGAGCCAACAGGGCCCCCTCAGGTGCCCAGGGAGATGGGACAGGCTGCGTGAGGACAGTGGTGTCCAGGGCGGTGCAGGCGGTACCAAGGAGGTGGGCAGCAGGACACAGGGCTTAGAGCACAGGGCCTGCGACACTGGACACCACCCGGCAAGGCAGGAGGGAGCCAGTGCACGGCAGGTCCAGTTCCCACCACCCCAGCGCCGCTGCTGCCCGGGCCCCTCCAGGACGGCGAGGGCTGGCCATGGGAAGAGGGGCGAGGCTGAGCCACTGGGCAGACGGCACAGGAGCCTCGTTGGTCATTTTGATGTGGCATTTCAGTGTTGCTCTGACAGATCGAGGGGGCTCGGGCCAGTCCTTTCACTCTTCAATCACATTTCACATCTGGGTTCCCCTTCATGTCGACACAACAGATTTTAGTCACTTAAAATGGGCGTGTCCTAGGCTTTTGAATGCTTCCAGATTCTTGACCACTATCACGTTATATTCTCCTGTATTTTTCCCAGGACGTGTAACGGACTGCCTCAAATAGTACAGTGACCCCCCAGACTCTTCAGACTGGAGCTACAACCAACGGAAAAAGGCCCAAGTCTTGTCAAGTCCTGCAGGCTGACATGCGACTGTTAGCTGTACGGAAGCAGCTTCTATTCAAAGGTGTGCCTCAGCTGGTAGGCCGCTACATGTCACTGACACGCAGCGTCATTCCCAAGAGATTACCTAGGGCCCCTGAAGTAGTGTGAATGCCAACGTTCTGTCCCCTGACATGGGAGCAGCCACAGAGTCCCATCCTGCTCGCTGAGGACCCCTAGTGGGCGCTGCAATAACAACTCCTTCTGCACAGTAGAGTCCTTGGCAGGAAAAAAACCCTCCTACACCATTCTTCAGATGCCTGCATCTGTTGTTGTGATTAATAAGATGCAGTTGCATTTAGAGTACTGCAAATGCTACAGTGTCTAATATTTTGTTCAATTAGAAGACACCTAAAATACTACCATTAACTGAAGAGAGCTGGTGTCTTTATTTTACTCAGCTGTGAGCTCTGCTTGAGAGACCGATCTCCAGGGAAACCATTCTCTTTTTGATAAATGAAATCTGGAATAGTTGGACCCGATGAGAACAATGCAGTCATAGAACCGAGATAATCTATAAATTGTATCTATTATAAATACTGTCCTTCTTATGCTTATAGTAAACTTTAGGGAAAAGGCATCAACTTTCAAAGGAGAATGTACAGTCTTTGACTAAATACCAAGTGACGAAATCAAAAGAAAGTAGTGTTAAAAGATCCAATGCATGTATTTCTTCATATTGGAACTTTGGCCTCTCCCGGCCATCTGTAGAAATCACAACATGCAAAATAAGTATGGGGTACCAGCTTTAACTTCAACCATATTTTTATTTTGTTGCTTAATGAATTCAATCACACAGAGACACACACCCAAGACTCAGCAATTATGGCCAGGCTCAGCATAAACTCAATGCCCTGCATCAAGCATCATTATCTACATCACTGTGCAAAGTTTCTTAGATTGCCTGATGTCCAGTGCCAGTCTGTGGACAGTGGTGAATTGAATAATGGTCCCTCTGACTGCCTTGAGGCCATGTTGTGCTGGGAACCTCCTGTGCAGAGGTGCAGGTCAAGATGGCCCAGTTGCCAGGGTGAGGCCAGGCTGAGGAGGCTCTGTGCAAAGCTGCAGAGCGTAGCAGTAGGGACCCTGAGCTCAGGCACCAACTCCCAGGGACAGAGAATTCTGAGCTTAACAAGATGACGCCAATGTCTCACCAGTCCTGTGTCCTTCAGATTGCCTGCTCTGCTGAAACCTTCCCACAAATAAACTTTGATTAAACCTATGTAATAAACGTACTGTACTAGCTCTGGGTCACCACTCCTCCATCAGAGGACAGTGTCCCACCCAGCCCCAGCTTTCTCTCTCTAGTGTTTGTCTTTTCTCAATCCTCCATCGCCCCTCACTGCGGCAGCGATGGGGCACCAGTCAGCTGGATCAGTCAGGCAAACAGCATTTTTAAAATAGACAGATAGTGATCTACAACTATTCATTTTTCCTTACAATTTTCTTCTCCACCATTTCAGTCAGTACTTAAAGCATCAGTGCAGAAGAGGGCAAGATTATTTCAGAACACATCTGGGCACAGGATGGCAACACATCCTGACTTGGATTCTCAGTATCAAGAGAAAATGTAATTGGCCAAATGTGTATTGTGTGCATGTGTGAATAAACAACTCCGGATCCACCATTACGTACAGTTATGATGCACCAACAAAAATACGGGAAAAAACAAAATAAAGCTGTTTTCCTAAATCAGTTAAAAAAAAACATTATTAGTGAGAAAGAAGTAAATGCCTTCCTTGGAATCCACTAAAACCAGATAATGGCCGGGCACAGTGGCACGCACCTGTAATCCCAGTGGCTTGAGAGGCTGAGGCAGGAGGACTGTGAGTTCAAAGCCAGCCTCAGCAACTTTATGAGGCCCTCAGCAACTCAGTGAGACCGTCTCAAAATAACAAAATAATAAAAAAAGGCTGGGGATGTGGCTTAGTGGTCCATCGCTGGGTTCAATCCCCAATATCAAAAACATAAAGAAAAGATAATAAATTTACACCCCACATATTGATAAGAAGGGACACACATGAGTATGCACAGAAATAATTTATCACTCAATCTCAGATACGCAAAGATACTTAAGAAAGAGAAGTTTTATTAGGGCAATTTCACTTTATTTTTCCATACAGCAAAGTCAACTACTGCAGTAATAATAAAATAAGCATAAAACAAATTGCAGCCCAAGACAAAATACGTAATTTTAAGCAACTACAAGCAGAAAGTAAGTTGTGATTACATAATAGTAAAACCAAGCACGTGTCCTTTCAGCAGACGAAAGTGGCCTTGCCGTAAGTGCAACCTCACCCCCGCGTGGGGGCGGGGCTTCGATTCACCACCAAGCGCCCAGCATCACACCCGGCGTTTTTGAGTGCTGCCAACTGGAAAACTGTGACATCTGAACTGTGTTTGACTTTTTCACCTGCTGAAAGAACAGGATCCTATAGCAATTAAAAACAACCACATAACCACTCGAGCTACGGTGTGCTGTTTGGTTTGCCTGTTCATGGTTTAGATTTTGTGAGAGTCGATACTCGTTTTGAAGATTTCTTTTTGTGAACAATAAACCACTGAAATTGGCAGAAACTGATCTGAATAGTATATGTCCTTAGTATAGTTCCTTCTTTTTTTGTCTGTTGAAGTTTTAAACATGCAGTAGTTTTGAAAAATGTACGGAATATCTGATCCATGATTTCACCGTGATGGTCGAAGTACCTGCTGTTTTTGGTAATGATCTCCAGGCAGATCTGGCCCAATGGAGTTTTTGTCAGTCATGAGATCTTGGAAGGATGGCATATCTTCCCAGCGGAAAAGATCCTGGCAAACTACAAGCTGTCCACAAAAAGCAAAGCGACATGTGTGAAGGGGTGTGGAGTGCTAACTCTGAGCCACTTTTGCAAGCAATTCTGCTCAGTCTGTCATTTATTAGCCTTAACAAAACTCCTTGTAATTATAGACGTTTTTATTCAAAATAAGATCTTACTATTATACAGGTTTCTCTCTTTTGACTATATACAGAAGTGCAAAAAGTCAACCTTCTCTCTAGACATCCCGACATGCTCCACTGCAGCATTAACAACCCTCAAGAGTTTGCACACACGCTCTAATTCTCATTACGTAAACTTTGAGTATTTGGATTATCAACAAAAAGTCCCTTGTTCTATTTATTGATTATGCAGCTTATTTATAACAAGGCCTGATATTCAGGGATTTCAAAAATATTAAACAATACTTTAACATTTGAAATGGATACAGTAGAAAATAAATTTTATTCTAATATCTAGGATCTAGATCTTCTTATAATAACTAATTACAAACAAAATAAATCATCAAAATATTACTCAATTGTCTGCCAGGATTGTTGCGATAGCAACAACTTAACTTCTTACTTAGCAATGATTATATATTTATAAGATATCCATATAAAAGATCTTTGTTCTTTTAATGAAAACTAGACAAGAACTAACAATGACTGACATTCTTACACTGTAATATTAAATCAGTAAAATATAAATCATTTAGTTAACAATAATACGAATATTCATATGACACTACATGTAATTCAAAACTGAGTATGTTATGAAGGAAAAACTAATTTTTTTGTATTTTGAAAAATTCATTGGTAAAATCTAATAAAACAATAGTCTATAAACTGAAATGGTATTCAATTGTTAATAGAAAATGAAAATCTAATAAATGTAGGAAATGAAAAACTACGTTTTAACAAGAAAAATAAGTAATACTCTATAATGTCACTAACTACAATAACATGTGAAGTCACCATTACTCTCTTAACACGATTGAAATTACATTGGTATGGGTTCCAACCCGTAATGTAATAATCTAAGGCTTTAATAGATGTACAGTACAATCAGTAAAATCAACACATCAGTCTTATATTAGAAAGCATCTCTCTCAAGCATAAAAACTTGCAGTAAACTTGGAAGTATGGAAAGTTCTACAACTGAACTTTCGCTTCTCCCATTCCATACTATAACTACCAGTGACCTGGCCCCTACTTCAGCAATTGCTAGAACTGCTGAACAGAGCAAAAATACCCTTTATTAGCTTTACTAGCTGCAACACCCAAACCACAAAAAAAGGAATTCCTTTGGATGAATCCATTCTTAAAAACTGAATGCACATCTATTTTTTTTTTTAATTTTGTAAAAGGCTTTCTAAGGCTATAAGCAGTTAATCTGAACAAAACAAAACAAATCACATATAAAATTCACCCATGTACTTAACCCACCCAATTACTAGGTTGATTAAACATTTCCCATTTTCATATTTTGGTTTATCATGCATCTGATGACAGTGCTCTTTTCTTCTTTGTTTAGAGTCACTATTTTGAATGTGACTGTGATGAAGCGTTTAAGCAAACGTGAAACCATTTTTGCAAAGCATTTATAGTCTTTTTGACTTTTGACAGAGGCTATAAATAGAAGCAAAAGAATTTCCTCAAACATTTTCTTGTTATCGTGTCTCAGAAATGGCATATCCCTTTTGAATAAAATGTTATACAGTATAGTATGCATAAATATTACACTACAATGCATTAAAATAATTTTATATATATCTATTATATATATCTCCAGTATGTGTGAATTATCTGTATTGAGTTTGTGTTGTGCTGTCTACTGTTACTGTAGTTAAATCGGCCATTTCTGAGACAGCTTTGGTTTCCAAAAAAAAAAAAAAAAAATGGTGCCCTTTGATTGATTAGTACTAGCAAATAAGCAACAAAACGTGGCTCTGAAAACAGTAACACTGAAGAAATAATACTCTAATTTGATGTACAGTCTATGGCACTTCATGAGAATCCTTAACAACATGGTACTTAAAGCCATGATGTGCTTTAAAATATACACAGTTGTGGTTTTGCTTGGCACATTCATCTCTGTCAGATCCCTCCCTCACCACGCCTTACAATCTATTACATTAAAAATATTACTCTTAAACAAAAATGACTGTGCATGCACGCTCTCATCTATAATGGCAATTTTAAATACAAGGTGCACCTTTGTTATTTGTAAACCTTGAAAGAAATAAACTTATTTTTAAAAAAATTATATCTTGGTCTACAGACGTACCAATACATAATAGAATCATGGTTACACCATAGTCTGTCTTTTCAAGATGGCATGAATATATAGGAAACTAATTATGTATGCATATTTTAATGCATAACTCTGTGCTAGAAAAGAAAGACAATGTTGTTCTTTTAGACAGGAATATCACCTCAGCACAAATATCAATTAAATGTACAAAGTGTATAGGCAGCAGTGTGCGGCGGGTCTCCGTGTGGTCTTTTCTTCTGGTAACATGCAATATGTGGATGTCTTGTGGCTGAGGGGTCTGTGTGTGGCGCTTGGCGGTATATACAATATGGCTAATGACCTCATCCTTTACTCTAACCAAGCACACTGTCTTTTCCTCTTTAGTATGATCTACAAGGAAAAAAGAGATAATCTTTGTTAAAACAGATAATCACTGCAAGCAGTTTCCAACACATATTTAATATGAAAATCTTAATTCTAGATTAAACACTTGGTTCACATGTACGTCATTAAATTTTCAAGTAAAAACAAAAACTTCGCCAGTTCCAACAGATAATGCGTCCTTGGTCTCCATGTGAATGAAATGACATGAACAGTTCAAAAAACCGGAGACTTTATTCTAAAATTTCCCACTACTAAACTAAAAGTATGAAGGACAGACGCAGCACTAAGGGGCGCAATGCAGCAAAGATCTTCCTGCACACTGTCTTGTGGGGAGGAATTTAAATTTACTTCTTGTGTAAAGTTTAATAGGTTTCAAGAGCTGTTTGGGCTACAAAGTAAAATTTATTGAATAAGTTTTGTTAAAAGATTCACTTTATTTGAGTGCTCAATTCACATGGTATCTGATAAAAAATGACTTTTTAGGTCATTCAAAGTTGTAGAGGATTTTTTTTCCCTCTAAAGCCAAGAAAAATGAAAAATCATTTCTTATGAATGAAGGAATAATTTCTGATGAATTAAGCTTTAATAGATATTATAATATACCTGAGAGTTAAAAGTGAGTTTTTTTGTGTGTGTGAATTTTATTCTGAACAGGGAAACTTGTTTTTTCCTTTTTTCTTTCTTTAAATTACTTTCAGATAGGATCTTGCTATGTCACCCAGACTGGGCTTGAACCTGGGATCCTTCAGCCTCCGCCTACTGCACAGCTGAGGTTACAGGTGTGTGCCATTCATTAAGGAATCTTTACACATTAAAACTATTCTTAAGAATATAAACTTCTTTGAGAGCCGGGCGCGGTGGCGCAAGCCTGTAATCCCAGCACTTAGGGAGGCTGAGACAGGAGAATCATGCGTTCAAAGCCAGCCTCAGCAATGGCGAGGCACTAAGCAACTCAGTGAGACCCTGTCTCTACATAAAACATAGAACAGGGCTGGGGATGTGGCTCAGTGGTCGAGTGCTCCTGAGTTCAATTCCCAGTACCAAAAAAAAAAAAAAAGAATATAACTTCTTTGAATATAAAAGAAACCACATTTTGCTGACTTAACCTATTTAAATATTGCAAATTCACATGGAAACAAGCACGTCTTAAACAGAGTAAGCACCTACACCCTAATACCAGCAAACCCACTGGCTAATTATGGATGGATTTATGTCCGTTTTGCCTCATGTATTTTCAACCTGGTCTATTGCTAAGAAATAGAAGAACACAGGTGCATATGTACGTACCAAGCATAACCAACTATCAAAGCTGATTTTTTCAAACATGTTAACAGGAGAATTCTTTTTCTAAGTCTACTCACTACAAAGTAATGTGCTTATTCTAAAAATGTGACTATTGTTTGGGACCATAAGCCTTCTTATCAGAACTGCGTTAAGGGAACTTAGGAAACAGACAAAACTAACTCCACTCATTTGTTTGAGGACAGCACACCTCCAGGAATGCTGCTGGGAATGAGCCCTCCTTTCTGTTTTCAGTGGCCCTGGAGCCTGCTCACGCTTCCTGTGCCACTGGCCCTGTGCCACTGGCTCTTGCTACGGGTAGTCATTGGAGGGGCTCCCCACTGGTTCTTGGCTACCCTCCTTCTCTATGTCAACCGCTTCAGGGTCCAAATTTGTTTCTTGACTGTTGGAAAGAGCTGTTCCTTCACCTCTGCTCCAGGATAAGTCTGTTCAAATCTCTCTCATTCTAGTATATTACACAGAGATTATTTACAGATGTATCTCTGGGCCATGGTGACTAACACAAAGTAGCACCAAAAACTCATTTGTAAATATGTTAATGACCAGACAAATGAAGGAAAGGAAGCATCAAAGAACAGTCATCCATCTTTCTCACTGGGTTGTTTTACAGTGTGGCTTCCTCTAAAAATAAGTACCTACCATGCTTCTGAGCGTGTGTTCTAACTGGAATGTCTGCATGCTAAATAAAATATTCTCTAAGGACGAAATATAGGTGCCTTTGCAAGTATGTAAGATGATGTTTCTGAAGGCGAAACACCAGACTTTCAAACCATTTTCTGAACAATGGCGGCATGCTCAGAATAACGTCATCCTCCAAGGTAACTTCTGAAGGCTGATGCGGGCATTACGTATGTGAGCGTGGCCATCTGGGATTATTCAAAGTCAGATTGACTGCACTCTACTGACCCTGTGTACAGTGATGTGTGGGATGAGGTGAGTATATATTCTCATCTAGGACTTAGCCAGGTAATAGGGAAAACATAATTGATGATGATCTCGGCTGTGGGCCCAGTCCAGCCTGCTATCTTTCCTGTAAAAGAAGAACAACAAAAAACCCACTTCTCTTGGAACACAGCCACATCCAAGTTCTTTGCTCCAGTGGCAGAGTTCAATAGCTGCAATAAAACTACAGGGACCAGGCAGACCCAAATATTTGCTCTCTGGACTTGTAAGGAAAAGTTTGCCCACTCCTAACCCACACCTTCTAGTTACTTTTAAGTCACATTTTTTCTTTCATGCTTATGCTTACTTGAATGTGACATTTAAAAAAAATTATTATCCTTCAGTATTTTGTATGTTTCAGTGACACTGACATACTTATTATACATTTGTATGATAAAATTCTTTATAAGCTACCTAAGATAAAAATAGGAGCTCTATATTCATATTTTCTCTTAAATTTTATACAATTTCAAGTGCGCTAAACAACTGACATCATAAAAACCCACCACAAATATGCAACTGTACATCATATAATGCCACTTACTGTTCCGTGGTGACAATTCTACATCTGGGTAACGTACTTGTGGCTAGTCAGATGTTCGGCAGATATTATGGGTATCTAGCAAATAAAAGATTATTTAATGAATGATCCATGCAAGCAAGCCAACAACCAAGAGATGAAGACATCTTATTATTAAATTTTTAAAGAAAAGTGAGATTCAGTTGTGAGGTGACAGTCCTTATCTGGTCAACACAACACTAAGTTAATGTACACTTAAATGCCAGAGTAGCAACTCAGTTTGTTTTTAATTTTTGTGTTAAATACTATTCTATAAATGTTACCAGTTTTTAGGAAGTAAGAGAAGTAAAACTACCAAAAATTCATGCAGAGCAGTAATCGAAAGAAGCCCTTTTTGTTGGCCTACACACACACGCGCGCACCCCTGCGGTTTTGGTTATTGAGTAATAATACAGAAATCAGAGGAGGAAGTGACTTGCCTATTTTTGTGCAACCAAATTTCTATCATTTTCATTCAAATTAGGGTGTCTAGCTTTTTTTCTTTTTCCAGATTAATGATACCAGGTAAGAATTATAAAGGAGTATATCAAAAGCACTAGGAGCGCAGGTTTGCCTCTGAGCCATCTCTGAATCTTGATTGCACGTCTTACTGTATTTTAAACAGGCAAGAGAATTAGAGAACCTCAAAGAAATACAATAAGAAACCAATGCAGGGGTTACTTATTTCAATAATCCCAACAGCCAAGAACTTTGGATTTGCGACTTGAATCTCCTCCAACCCCAGATTCAGGGCTGTGAGCCTGGGAGAGGCAGCCCAACAAACGGAGGTTGTCAGAGGCTGGGTGCTTGGGTTCTGACACTCACGATTCCTCTCCTGGCGGTGTGACCTTGTGCAAAGCCACTGATTACTCTAAGCTCAAGTTTCTTCTGTAAAATGACACATCCCATTTCAGCCAGGTCGATGGGAGAATAATGAAATCACAAACGTGAAGGCATTTTTTGTTGTTTCGATTTAGACATCCTAGGCTAATTCACCATACTACAATCCACAGTCTGGAGTGCATATTAATATGTCCCTATTTTATTTCCATTTCTCAGCTGACATTTTTACACAATTTTACAGCATTTGGCAAATGGCACGAAAATGTGCTCCAAGCGTAATGAAGCTTCTCATACCATTTTTCCTGCTGCTGCAGGACAGGATGTTGCACCCAACAGTGTAGAAGCATCAAGGATGGGGCTGTCGAAACATACCAAGGACCTTCAACACCAATCGATGCAGATGAAGGGCCAGCTAGAAACCTCTGCATGCATGCAGGCTGCAGTTTGTGGCATCAGCTATTTCCAGCATTGCTAATGTACTGTAGGCATATACATATGTATGTATATGTAGATATAATATATGTGTGTATATATATATCCATTCCCTTTTCTTTTGTTTAGTTGTAAAATAGTATGAAGACCCAAGATTATGCATGAAATGGTCACAGCACAATGCAAAAAGTAAAGTGTCCCCTACAACCCAGGTGGCCAAGGGCATGTTGAAATTTGCTTTGCTATAGTGCTGCTTACACCAGCAATTCTATAGTCATGCGTGGTGCACACGCGAGAGGTCGGCACCACTGATCTGTACCATCAGTGGGCCGCATTGAATCCATGAAGACATCTTGGCCAAACGCTGCTTCCTGACACGCCACATATGCACGATCGAGCCTTCTTGTAAATGAGTCTGATGTGTTAGCGTAAATCCTGGGCTATTTTGACAAGCTTCTGAAAAACTAATGATTCTTTGCCAAGAAATGTTTAAAGCTTGTCTGAAACTTTAAAATAAATCCATTTTGGCATTATGCTTTTGAAAGTTTTTAATGGCCATACTAATGGTCGAAAGTTTATCAATTTTACATCATGTACCGCAGAAACAAGGGTGGCCATTCCTCACAGCAGTGACCACAAGTTCAGATGGCTCTTAATTGGTCTCTCTTCCCAAGGGGCAACATGTGAAATCTCATCTGATACTGCTCCTTTTGAGACTCATTTGGCGCTAGTTAACCTTAGTCTGTGGGTTCCCTGCAATA
The DNA here is from genome assembly GCA_028644305.1 of Xerus rutilus. Taxonomy (NCBI): domain Eukaryota; kingdom Metazoa; phylum Chordata; class Mammalia; order Rodentia; family Sciuridae; genus Xerus; species Xerus rutilus. Next base: position 2,067,627 of record CM053409.1, on the reverse strand, counting down.
GGGTTCAGCTCTTTTCAGACACTGCCAGTGCCACTGAACCCTTTCAGCACAGACATCCTAAATATTCAGATCCCAGAACTGCTTTACATAAACGTGACTTTAAATCAACCAGCATTTTCCAGAACATGTTTTAAAATGGGCTTAGGAAATACTGGTGGAATCAGTGGCAGGTTTTGAATTTCAAATGTTTTAAATCATTTTATTTTAAATAGTCACTCTTATACATCATAACACTTAAATTTCTTAAATAGATTCCTTTCACTTGAAAGTGTCTTGCATAACTGCTGCCCTACAAACTTGTAGGGAACATAGAATGTCTGTCAATTTACCGTACTTGATTTCTTTTATCCTTCATACATCACCAGCATTTATGCAGGGTAATTACAGAAATAATGGCACTTAGCTTTTTTTCCTTTTTGCTTAACACAAGAGACTCCAAGCTTAGAGGAGCTGTGATCAAACTTTACTGATTTTGAATATGCGATGTGCCTGTCAAACAGATCAAATTCTATTAATTTTATATCAAACTATTTACAAGAGTGGTCATTTGTGGCATATGCAATCCATTTAAGGACCTTCCTTTTGGTAAGAATTTAGTTAAAAACTGAGGACTGAATACATCAAATGTTCTTCCAAAAAAAAAATCTTAAGGCTGCCTTCATTTTTGACTGGTCCATACGCCTGCCCAACTGGCAGAGGCCACAGGAGAATTGCTTGTGTAAATCCATTTTAGTAGCTTCAGAAACGGAGCTGCGACCCCTTTGGAGCACTCATCCATCAATGGCATAAAAGCATTCTGCTGCTCGTCAGAGAGAATGTGTAGGCCAACAAGAGGTGTCTCTGAAACCCATGCTTCTCAAAGTCGCCTCCGCAGCCCTCGCACACACACTGCGCCCACCGACCCGGTGGGAGGTCCGTGTGCGCCAAGGCTGCCGGACGAGCCCTATCAGAGTTGGTTTTTAAGAAACAAAGCTGTAAATTAGCAAACCTGGTTGGCTGTGGCTGTTGCAGCGAAGGGAACACTTGTGGCAGATGTTGTTGCTGCGGACACAGTGGCTGGCGTAGCACCGTGCACCATGGGAACTTTCGGAGGGAAAATCACATAAGCAAACATACAGAAGAGTGTAGCAATATGGAAACCATGGCAACATGGAGGAGGTCATTGGGCATGGTATTTATCATAGCAAGAAGCCATGTGACAGGACATCATCACCAGCAAGTGACATGCAACCACAGCGCAAAGCAGGACAACATTCCAAGGAGAGAAGGGTGGGGGATGGAAGAGAAAAAAAAGGGGAAAAACAGCTTGTTACCATCAAATCAAGAAAATTGACACAAACAGGCTTAATTTGCTAAGTCAAAAACAAGAATTGTATATAGTGTTTAATAGACATTCAAAATCTAAGTCAAAATACAGGTATTTACTTCATATATGCAGTTATCCATTTGAGTAACAGTCTATTTTCATTATTTACTATTACAAAAATATACAGTTCATTACTTTTATGAGATAGATTTTTTTTTTTTTTACACACCAGAACTCATAGTCCAATCAAAATCCACCAAAGGTGACTCAAGGAAACTGTCGTGTGTAAAGAAAACATTGATGTGAGTCCATGTCAATTAAATAGGAAATGGCATTTAATTGACAGGTGTTAGTAAAAGGGAATGGACTTGCCCAATAGATAAAGTTAAACTCAGCAGTGGATTTTGAGGGGCTGTGAGGTGCACCACAGGTTTAAGATAATCAAGAAACAAAGCTGGCACCTACCAACACTTGTAGCGGGTGTCATGCACAATATTGAGCCTGCCCATCATGCATTGCAACAGGAAGGTGGATTTGAAAAGGGAAAAGAATTAAAACATCCCATCACACGTGTAATTAGGAAATTCATTTGAACAAAGAAGAAAAATTGTTATTATGGGACAGTGGCATGTAACTGTCAGCACAATCAAATCATACAATAGCACAGTGATCAATCAGAACTAGTCTCGAGTGAAGAATAAAGGCCAGTCAACTGTGTGCTGGGACACTTTGTTTCCTTAATTACCGCCTACAAATAAAGTATTTTGGAAAAATTTAAACCTGCTTAATTCTTTAGAAAATATTTTAATTGGCTTTGTTTGAATCTGGTTGCTAGCCATCTGGCTGTTTGCTATTTCTGATTCTGACACATGAACGTATTAACGTTTTCTTTAGATTGAATACATGCTAAATAATTCGATTATTTATTATTAAAATGCTAAATATCAATGCACAAAAACTGACTTAACAATGTAACAAGACCAAAACATTCATTTAAGTTCCCTGACCTTAATTTCCCGGTTCACTGAAGCAACCACACAGACACAAAAGGGGCTAGGATCATCCATACAGGAATTTTATTTGGAGGGATAACAAGCAATCAGTTATACATAAAAAGAAAGTGAAACTTCTTTATTGCCTTCCTTTAGAATTATAATGTAGGAAAAGCACTAAAGGAGGAAACAGACTATTTTAAGTCTCAAGTGGGTTTACTTGGTAGGTATCTGGGAAAAGAAGCTGGTTTGCATTGCTGGTTTAGAGCCTCAAGACTTCCTGGAGTAGCCAGTGTTTTACAAAATTTCACACCCAAGAAATTGCTAATTCGACTTCAATAAAATCCCTGCGTGGGCGATAATGAAGATGCATGCATCACATACAGGGTGTAAGCATCGATGTTCACAATTGTTTGACCATGATAAGTAAAAATAAATGTTCCACATATAGCTCCTGTTCTTTTTGACATATAAATATTGAAAATCTATTTATTTTTACCAAGAACAGGGCACTTTACCATATGGAGATCTACTGTTCTTTCTATGAGATTATTTTAGACTTCTAGGTTTCAAAATATCAAATGATTTTAAATTTCTATCTAAATCTTGGCACATCCTGTTTAAATACTAGCAGCATCTGGGACGAACATTTGTTAGAAAAAAAAAAATCTGCCAAGTGAGCCTGTGAGAGCGGCCTTACAAAACAAAGCTGCGGCTGAGCACTCAGCTACAGCGGGGACTACTTAACTGGGACTCCTGTCGCAGCTGCGGTTAGTTTGTGTTCACAGTGAGGCTGTGGCCCCCAGGATCAGTGCTCAGCCTCAGGATGGTCTGGGCCAGCCAAATTCGGGAGGAGTAATGTGATGTGGACAGGAGACCCTAGACTATCTCTGCCATTTGCTACTACTACTGAGTCAAAGACTCGTCAAAGACGGCAGAAACAAGCCAATAATAATAAAGAAGTTAATTTGAGACAGAAGAGCAAGCAACATGGAAAACTAGGTCTAGCGTCTGTGAACCATCTCCCCCTAATGGTAGGGCTGGAGGACTGGGAAAGGAAGGCTGAAGGGACAGTCATGTGGTATTTCAGGAATCCTAAAGCCAGTTTAAGTCCCGTGCAGGCTGTGGTTCTAAGGTGACTGTTTACCATCATGCTGCATCTTGCCTGCTGCGCCCCCCACCGTGACTAAACCCGCACATGCTGGAAAGGAGCTGCCCTTATGCCATCTCTCTAGAACCCTAGAGCTTTTATGAGTTCAGCTTTAGTTTGACTTATCTTCCTCATCACCATTATAACCACTGCACACAGTTCGGAGAGGGATTTGCGGCAAATAAACCTAAGGCAGCAACGGAAATACTAGCCAGGTGCAGTCACTCACAGACAGAGACGATGCTGTAGGACCCCTTACCATGAGCAAAAAGCACTTTTGAAATGACCATAATATCCATCTTTACTTCAAATGGTTTCATTTACTAATAAAGATGTACAAATAGCCAATTTAACTTTTTTTCCTCCAATTTTCAGTACAAGGCAAAATTTAAGTGAATGTATTTGTCAATTTCCAATTTCCCCTACACAGATATTTGCACAGCAGAATGGTGTGTTTCTGTAGAATGTGCTGCTTTAGTTACATGACTTTTTTAATTAAATTTTTAATTGGTCTGTGTGAAGATGCAGGAAAAACAATAGCATGCTAATTTAAAATGAAATGTATGCACAGTTAAAATTACTTTAAGGAGAAAGGAAAGAAGTAGAACGAGAGAAAAAGAATTGTAATGGAGCCTGGCTGGGAAGTTGGAATTTCCTTGTGATGATTCAGGCCTCTTTGGGTTTTAAATTAAGAATTACAAAGCAATTAAAGATCTTTTAAAATCAGTGTATATCATTTAGGAGTAAAAGCTCACAATTAATTGAATTATCAAAACTGATATCCAAAATAAGCAGCACCTTTTTATTTTTATTATAAACTTTTATTGATATATAATTATAAATTATTATATTTACACTAACTGTAATAGAAGCGATAAGCTGGAAACCTTTGCTTTGTCGTCTATCTACCTCTCCATCCCACCCCCACCCCACAGCCCCAACACCTAAGGAAATCTCCTGGCCTTCCGGTTCCTTCCTTCTGGTAGAGGTCACATAAGCCGAAGCCCACGCTGACTGAGTGACCTATGTCAGGGACGGAGAAGACCAGTGTGCTTCTGAGAGGGCAGGCAGGCAGAAATGGCAATGGAGGGCCAGAGGGCCAGTCCTCCAGGCTCTGCAGAGGCCAGGAGCAGCCGTGTGGTTGTGCATGAGCCCGTGCTATCACGGTGGCCTGCAGGAGCAGGTCCTTAAGGACCGGGTGCTCACACCTAGGCAGGCTCAGACCCATGCGCTGGCTTACAGAGCTCCGGGCCTGCAGGGATCGCACCCCCAGTGAGCCCCCTCACGGCTGCACAGGCCTCACCCTGAGGTGGCATCAGGAGGGAGGAGGACATCAGAAGGAGGCGGCCTGTAATGCCTGCTACTTCCCAGGAAGTAAACTTGGATTTTAGAGTTGCTCTTAATTTAAATTTGAGAAAAAGAAACAGTGTAAACAAAATGGTATTTCTGACATACTCTCATTACAGGGTGAAATTAAATTCAAACCTACATCATAAGTAGGCCCTAGATTATGCATAATCTCTATCAAAATTCAACTCAGTCCCGAAGAGTGGAAGTTTAACAAAGAGCAGTATATACCTAAAATTTAAAAACAATTCTATGTGAATTTCATCTAATCTATGTCTTTAAATAAAATTGAGGGTGTGAGACACTAGGCACAAAGGCAAGTGACCAGCAAGAGCTGCTTCCATTCTCCTGAGTCACTGTGTAGATATTTATGTCATATGCTCACAGACATTCAGACTAACGCACGCCCCCTGACCTGAGTTCAACTTCTAGCTAAACTGTGCCAACCATTTAACTTGTGGAGAAACTGCTGGGCCCTTGCTGGTCCCAGACTGCTTACTGCTGAAACTAGAGTGTTACAACGATCTTTCGAGGTTGCTGGAGGGGAAGACGAGATCATGTACGTGAAGCATGGAGCACAGGTGCCTCAGCGTGAGCACTACACAGGAGCACAGGGTTGCCACCGGAGCACCTGTGCCCGGCCTGTAGGATTTACACCGAGATTTTCTTTAAACATTTCTGGATCCTAGATTTCCCCCTAGAGCTGTGAGTTTGCAATCCCTGGTGTGAACATGGACACAAAGCATGGCGTGGTGTGAGATCAATGTCTGCTGACTGCATGAATGGAAAGATGGATGGATGGAAAAGGCCAAGATCGGGGGAGGGAGGGAGGCCAAAGAGAGGAAAGGCAGGAGGGAGCTAAGGACTGAAGGAGCTGGGAGAACAGATGGATACAGGGATGGACAGAGAGAGGGATGCTTGGATGCACAATGGTTAGATGGATAGGTGCCACGAAGGACTAACTCTGTTCTTAAAAGTCACTGTATCTGGCGAATTCTCTTAGCCAACTAGCTGGATTGGCGATGAACCCTGGTGTTCTGCCAGCCACCTACTCCCTGAACACATGCCCACCTGCCCTAAGGATTGAGCTAGCAACCACGCTCCACTGTTCACTTGGATGAAATACACTTACATATCTCTGTAGTTATTTTTGATTCAACAAACTACAGAGCTTTAAAAATTTGAGCTGCAAAAAATAAATGACTTCCTTTTTCTTCCTGGTCCCAATATCGTCTTGGGAGGACCGTTCCCATTTGTTACGCAGTGGTCACAAGGCTGCTCAGCTCTGTGCTGCTTCTGGACTCTTTGCATACAAGGTAACTTACGATTTTGGAAAATGAACTCACTTATTTACTCCTAGTTATTACACATGAGATTACCTATGAATCTATGGTAGGAGAATTTCCTTTAGTTCTCAAAGTTCTTTTTTTTAAATTGAATTAATTGTCAACATTTTTAAAAATTTTTCATATATAAGCACACTAACGTCCAGAGTCTCTGGGGGGAAATCACTAGATCCAGCGACACATCAGGGTAACTACAGGGGTGGGTGGGTGCATCTGGCCAGCCCTAGGAGCTGCAGACCCTGCCACCCTCCTTTCCCTGTGGCAAACACTATGAGGTCAATGGAGACACAAAGGGTCTGCAGGGCACACAGTGCCACCTGCCAGGAGGTGTTGCTCCAGGCCATCCCGAGGCTTGCTGGTGCTCCTGGACCTCCCAGACTCCACCGCTCCCGCTGCCCCTCCCTCTTCCCGTTGCCCGCCTGGTCCCGGGTTACACTGTCCTTTCTGACTGGCTGGCATGGTGCTCTGGCAGAAATAAGGGTGCGCTGCTCATTTTAAACTTCCCACGTCTTGGGGCTTCTGTTTGTGCACTCCAGCACACATAATAATGAAAGTATTTTTAAAGACTCACAAAGGCAGTTACCTACTTCTGGTTATGTGACTAATACATAGGTTGACCTGAAGCTTTAGCACTTTAAAACTAGGTTGCAAATAAATGTTATTTTATATTACTCCGGAAATAGTTTTATATTAATTACAAATTTTAACTACAAACATCCAGACCAGACGATCTCTGATACAAAATGCATCAGAAAGAAAAATGCAAATCTATCTTAATTTTTCAAGGTACTATAGTACATTTTATTTAAATTAACAATGCTTAACTTTCAAAGACAGGATGATCGATTCTGACTTAAGAATGTGTTTGCTGTTTTTCCTGACTTGATCCTTTCCAAACATCTATCTGTACCCTACCTTGCTCTGTCCACAGGCTAAAAACTACCAGAGGGAGACACATATTATAAGGGTCATACATATTATACAACTGATGGCTACACTTACAAAAGAGTACAGTCAACTGGATAGTGTTGCAGAAATTAATGCAAAACTCATTTGATGAGACAGGTTATTTCCATTTCCTTTAAATAACATATGGAAGAAGATAAATTTGTTTTTATTTTTAGGTTTTAAAAAGAGAAACTGTCATTTCTAATTAGAATGTTTTATTCAGTGAAGTAAACTGACAAAAATAAATTTTAAAATTTCTTCAAAGACATTACAATAGTTACCTACAATCCTTTCAAACTTTCTTGAGTGATCTGAGTACATAAAACTTTATGGATTGTTTGTTGAAAACAGCAATATGTAGGGACAGGAGAACTTATCAAAGAGCAAAAAAATTAATTTCTGGAAGTGTCCAAAAACTATGTATGTTGAGAACAAAGGTATAAAACATGAATTTTCCCTCAGAATGAGACAGATATGCTATAAACCAAAATTGTTTCCTTTTTTATTTAACAGGGACAAACTGCAACCAGATAGATACTATTTCATGAGAACAAATGTCATTCTGTCCATTGTGCATGGAACATAATATTCTAGTTAACTCACTTTTACTACATACGGATGGCCAGTTTTCAAAAGATTCACTAACCAGTAAAAATTAATATATATTCTGTTGTTCACAAATTAAAAACAAATTATTACATTCTCTCATAGCATTATAAACTTAATGCACTGTCAATACAGCACAAAGGACTGGATCTTTGACATTAACATCTAGTTACTGATTTAATTAGTAAAATTATTTTATTGAATAAATCTCTACACTCATGGTATTTTTTAAAAGTAAAGGTTAAGAAGTAAAGAGGAAAATGAGATTTAGAGTGCCTGGCTGGACAACTTGCAGATTACAGAGGTTAGTATGGATTTTCTAAAGTAAACCCTGAGTGTGAAAGCAGCCAACTTCCACGTGTGTGAGTTCTCAGCCTGTGTTTTTAATTCTTGGTCCTTGTGAACAGCTGTAGAGTATGTATGTGTGAGGAAAGTGGAAGGTGAACTGGAATTACAGATCTGTATTTCCATGATCAAGGCAAACCCCGCTGTCACCTAGGGCTACTTCCATGACAGCTTAGGAACAATGATAATTTTGAGCAATGTACTTGACTGATACTAAGAAAAGCGTGTTTTCAGAGATTTGGAACACAATCAGTTTTTTATTGCCCACTTTGAAAACAAAAAAGCTGAAAAATGATCAAAATTGAGTCATTTTATGTAATTCAAATGACTCCTACAGAATCCTGAAGGCAAGGGGTCTTACAGCAGGAAAGTATCATAAGATAGCTTGACAGACATGTGATAGTGTTGAGCGAGGAGGAAAAAAGAGAAGAGAACGGTATTTCAATTCCAAATAACACAAACACAAATATATAAAACAACACTGATCCTGACTGCAGGTTTCATTAAGCTAAAGCTCTTAGTTTTTAAGGAACACTCTGAAATTCTGCAGCGATGTTTCATAGCTGACCGCCTTACCGTACCCCTTATCTAGGACCGGGAGCACTAGGGCAGGGGAGCAGGGGTGGACTACCTCCCTGACAGTAGGTCTGCGGGGTCGGCAGGTGTTTGCCCACAGGCCCCCTTACCTGGTGGGAGAAACGCCGTGTGCTGCTGTAACTGCATGTTGGCCAGAGCCTGTTGGTACTGGAAAATGCCAGTGTTAAAGACTGCGGTGGCACCGTTGGTTTTTTCAAGAGCAGGCCTCTTTGGTAATGGGGGAAGTACAGCTTGAGGAATTCCCTGTTTAGTGAATGAGTATAAAAAACAAATACCAGTAAAAAGAGAAAAAGAAAAAAGAAAAATCAGTCGAAGGGTAGACTTGTTAGGCAGCCTGAGCAAGCACACAGCAGAGCACTCAACTACCCAGGGGAGTCCAATGAACAAAAAAATTAAAGGTAAAAAAGCAAGATAAAAGCTTTAAAGGAAGCATTATTTTTGCCCACAACAAACCCCACCAGTAGGACAGCACGTGTTACGGTGTGTTAAATGTTTAATGTCCCATAATGCTTCAGGCTTTCAGGGAGAAGCCACTGATTTGGGAGAAAAGACAAGCTGCACTGCCAGCTCCGTGAGGGTCGACAGGTACAAGCGATGTTAATAGTTAATTGTGCAGAGTGACTGCAACAGGAAGTCACACCGACCCCACTCTGCCCCTCCCATCGACTATACATGCAGAGATGTCCCAGAACATGCAACTGTTTCCCTTAAATACTGACTAGAAATACTAAACAGTAGATAATTCTATCACTAATGCCATGCTAACCAAACAGGTACATAAGTATACAGTCAAAAATACACCCTAAAGTCCTCCAAGTATTTCATTAGAACATTTTACAATGTGGTTAAACTGAATGTGGGCTGCTGGGCTTTCAGAGTCTCTGTACCATATCCATCTCTGTACTTAGGTTACAGTCTTTCCACTCATTTTGTCAGGAAACCACACTCAGTTTTTCATTGTACTTTGTACTTTACATCTTTATAACAGAAAAAGGAATATATATTTTTTAATTGGTAAAAAAAAAAAACCAAAAAACAAAAAACTTGTATCTACAATAAAGCTACATGCCAAGCTAAAAGGTGAAAGGTCATAGTACCAGGTCAAAGGTTGCCTCGAGGGGTCGCTTCAGTGATTTGACAGCCGACTGAGTCTTAATTAGCAGGCAGCGAGCACATGATGGCAATGGGCCAGTGGGGTTCAAGCGCATTAACATAAACAGCAAGCAGAGGTGCATCATGGGGGCAGCAGTGCATTTTGGGTAGGTGAGAAAAAACAAATAAAAAAACAAATCATCGGAATGCCATATACAACGAATAACAAGACTAAGCATGCACAATAAAGGCGCTATTGAGTTGTTATTGGGAGGATAACTCCTCTTTGTAGTTAATTACAAACGAGATACTCTAACAGAAAAAAAAAAGAGTGAAAGGAAGAGAACAGGAGAGAGTCTGCCTTCTGTATTTTTGCTCAAGTATCCATAAACAAACACAGAAAAGATCTCTCTCGCGGTTACTTCACTGCGCTCCAAAATATTGCACAGTGATTTTTTAATGGGCATTTTAGAGATTAAGTCATGTATCTATGTAAAAAAGGACAACATTAAAACAGCTAAGCAAAAAACAAAGAATGGACTCATTAAACTCAGCTATTAGGTCACATTAAAATTTACCTTTAGAAGGTAGTTTAGGATCTACTGATCAGTTGTCTAACTCCTGAGCACTGCGTTCTCCTGTCTGCATGATGGCATAGTCAAGCTTCCGTAGCTTTATAATTATGTTTATGCCACAACATCATTTCTGACGATCTAGATAGCGCACTATTTCAAATCCTGCAGCTAATTCTGAAGACAATTTTGCTAACGCAATTCTCCTAAATAGTTCCAGATTATGTTATTGCTACAAGTGAGATAATATGTAAAAAGGAGGTTTGATGTGCAAAAGAACACACCAAAGGGCAGCGTGGCTGATCAGACGGCACACAGAAGTAAGACCGGAAACGGCAATATCGTTCAATTGAAAAGGAGACAGGTGGTTCTTTACAAAGCGGGCATTTCAGAAACCCTACATCCAGAATAAGACAGACACTGAGTCAGGCCAGGAGGAGGAGCATTCTCCACCTGAGGAGCAACCCTCACTGCTGCGAGCGGTGACTTCTTTATGTATTGTCTGGGATACCTGAACAAACATATCCTCAGCAAAGATTCAAAAAGGAAAAGGTTAATAAATGAACAGCCTGTAGTCAGATACAGTTGCTCCCCGGGCTCCCGAATGCCCACAGGGTGAGCTGCTGCCCCCACTCACCATGGCAGCTGCAGTTGCTGCAGCCTGTGCTGCTGCAGCCTGGTTGACCTGGTATTGGGCAGCCTTGATCTTGGCTTGCAGATGTGCGGGAGGGTGAAAGTATTTGCACTTTTCCCGAGAGCATCTCCCCTTGATGTAGTCCATGCAGACGGTGACCGTGTTGTCATTGGTGTCAATCATCGTACTGTCGGCGGGGTGGGCGAACCGGCAGTCATTCTCTCCTCGGTTGCAGTTGCCGCGCTGGTACTCTCGACATACCTGGGGACAGTAAGTGCACGGGGTTCAGTCAACATGAATCAGGGGCCCTTGCCAGAGACGGCGCCTTGTTGGTGAAAACAGGTGGCAGAAGGTGTCGATGACAGGCAAAGGGTGACTGCACACAAGGCCAACAAAGTAACTTTAGTGCCCAGTTAGTATGCAAATTCCAACCCCACTGAGGAAAAAAAAGCATTCGTGATTCAGCCACGGTGAAACCTTTCATCCGATCCTGTTGATATTCTTAGGAATTACCAGGGGGAACAGAGTAACTTTACAGAGAACTAGCCTGGCAGACACCACTTTATCCGAGGGAACAAAGTCAACATCAGCAGTAATGACATGTAAGGGCATCATCACGCATCTGAGGATGAGAGAGAGGGCCACAGCTTGATTGTGCAATCAACCACGAGGGAACACCGGACCGTGTGGGGGGTATTTTACAAAATAACCAACCAGTGCCCTTCAAAGTGTCAAAGTCATAAAACAAAGCAAAACTGAGACACTGTCAGAGACGAGACAACCTGGGAGCCACAGACAGGGCAGTGGTAGGGCGGCTGGTGGACTTGATTCAGGCCTGTAGGTGGGTTAATGGCCGTGCACCAGCGCCGACTTTCTGGTTTTATAAATAGTATGGGGATGTAAGATGTTAATATTTAGCTCACGGAAGGGTGTGAACTTTGGATTCTGTTTTTGCAAATTCTGTGTAAATATGAAATTACCTCCAAGTGAAAAGTAAAACACATCTGACAGCTTTTAACTACCGTTTCCAGGAGTTATTTCTGATCACCGGAGATTCACCTGGGAGCTATGCTTGTTTTATATCGGTGAAGGTCGCCACGGGGATCCTCTGGAAAAGGTGAACACGGATCACTTCTCATTGATCTGCTAGACTTGACTCTCTGCCTGCCATCTTCACCAGGGACAGTTTGATCTTTCTACCACCAGGGGGCGGACTCGGTCACAAGTCCTGCCACTTTTCTCGCTCCTGTTTCCAACTTCCCGAAGCTGGGGGAAGCACAGGCTTGCGGGGACACAGCTCTGCGCTTCAAGGCTTCAAGGATCTCCCATGAAGTGCGCAACGCACAAGGAGCACTTTATTTTGGAGCCAAGCAAGAAAGACAAACCAGGCTTGTTTCGATTTCTTTGACTTTCGTGGTAAGATGATCGCCTTCCAATCTGTTGCATCCCCCCATTATATTCCCACCTCAGTCCTGAGGAAAGCGCTTCTTCAGAAGGACTTCACCTTGCACCACGCTGGAGCCTAAGAATGCCAGAAAAGACATGGCGCACCACCTGGCCACCGGGCCACCGGGCCACGTGAAGCTTAGCATTCAGCAAGCATGGCCCCGGGCCAACTGCATTTGTCACCTCATTCGATTTATCTAATTTTTCAAAATTCACTGAATAATTTACTAGCATGTGCCGGACACACAGACACTCTTGAGAGGTACTGAGAGGACAATGAGGATTCAGAAAGTTATAAAAGGGCAACTTTTAATATTGAATACGAGAGGGAAAAGCATAAGCAGGAAGTTCATAACTGAAAAAGCAAAAGTGACCAAGCCGTGTCGCAGCACAACTGTCCTCTCCAGCAGAGACTCAGAATCGGCAGTGAAGCTTCCTAAAATCGATTCCCCGCACCTAACCAGAACCGGGAGACAGGCCCGCCTAGATTCAGGGAGAAGCAGCAGCTTACACCCAAATCCCAAGTTCATACTGAGCAAGTACCACAGAAGGAAGGAAGGAAGGAAGGGAGGAAGGAAGGGAGGGAAGAAAAAAAAAGCCTCTACTGAAGCAAACCCATGCCAAGGAGGCCTCGTCCATCAGGCAGTCTAGGCCAGGTGAGTGGGATCTTCCCCACCGTTCTTGGTTCTTAGTGACGCCCCCCTTCCTGACCTGATCCAAGAGGAACTGGCAGCCATAGATATCACACTTGAATTTTCAGTCTGACTGGCTCTGTGCACACTGACAAGAAAGATCAAGAGCTAGTGTGTGCGCTCGCCACGTGTGTGTGACCCCACGGGTGCAGGACCGCTCCATTACAGTTTCACTCCTCACCCCTCTGTGAAAGGCACGCAGGAAGACATCAGAGAATAACGCAGCATTCTGCGTTATTATCATTAGCCATGAGTTCAGAGCTCTTCCTAGCATCAGCCTTTTTTGAGGTTTCAAAGCCGACACTTTTGGAGGATATGCACTTTTGACGGTTTCATGTTTTAATTTTTTGTTTAATTTCCTCATGATGTAAGAAACATACTGAAATTGTTACTCTCACATTATTTATGTCTCTGGGGAAAAAAAGGAGGAACAGGAAACCTCCTGTAAAACTTGCACTGGTAGGAGCCCCAGGACAGACGGACAGGAAAAGTGTGCCAGGCGCTAGATGTCCGTCTGCACTGCTGGGCCCGCCTGCACATGGACAGGCTCCCAAGATACCTTTCAAATGTAGGACTGCATCAGCAAAATACAATTGACAAACAATTTCAACAAATTCAACCTCATGATTCAAATCAGGGTAAGAGATTATGAAATCTACCACACAGAGAATCTGAAACAGAGAAGGTGGGGCACATCTAAAAATCCTAACATTATGGTTCTTCTTTTCCCGTCTTATCTCCTCTTCCACATGCACATGTTTTTAAAGAGTGTGATTACACTATAGTTACTGCTTGGTGGCCTTCCATTGCCAACACCATGAGCATTCAATCATTCTGCTAAATGTGGTCTGGAGTGACCACCTTGGATGGGTGCATCTGATTTCATCACTACCTGCACGACACAGGCACCTCAGAGGAGACCTAGGTTATTCCCAATATTCCTATACTACAAATAATATCGCAAAGAATACATTCCTGATAAAGGAATTTCTGATCACTTTCTAAGGATGAATATGCAGAAATGGCCTTGGTGAATCAAAAAATAAAAGCACTTCCTAAAGTTGCATACATGGTTTTTGAATCTAAATTAAAACAATCAGATGTATTTAGATAAACATAAGATGTGAATCAAAAAGAATACTGAGTCTTTTACTCAACCGGTATTAAGACAGGATTTATTTTAGAAATCATGCAAGTATATCAAAAGTTCAATAGAAAATGGGTAAAAGGTTGCTTTTCAGGTAAAAATCAGCATTCCAATAAAGAAACTCTCTAAAAACATTCAAGTTCTAAAACATCTATGGAATAATTTGAAAAAATGTAAGTTCTAACACATCTATGAAATAATTATACACTTTAAGTAGTTAATTAAAAACAACAGAAAAGCAGAAATAAATCTTTTTGTTAAATAGCAGTGATGCAATAGAAAGTTTCCAGTTCTGAGTCTGGAAACTCTAAAATGAGAACACTATTAAGGCCAGCTTTAAAAGGTCACGAGCACTGCCTAAGATGATTCATAGCTTATAACATGCCACACAAGTTCTATTACAACAGGAAGTTCTGTTATTTGATCTCTTTTTTTAAGTATGACAAACATGTTTCAAAATGGTCAAAATAATAACGGATTTTATAAGTATTAAATCCTTCAAGTGAAGTGCTGAGGTCTAAGAAAACTAATGTCAATGTTAGAGTTAATTCTAAACTGGACTGACATTTGCATTTTTTTTCATTATAGAAGAGATCCCTTTGAAGCAATATTCTTTGTGTTCACCATATTTGTGTAATTAACTCAGCCATTTTTGAAGAAGAATATCTCAAAACATGAACAGAGACCTAATTATAACAGGGAACAGGGACTCAGTCTATTTTAATATTTGGGGCAATTTTAAACCAAATGACCAATATAACTAAATGACCAATATAAGGAAAGACATATACATACATGTTCAGCAGTAAGTACCGTGGCCTTTGTTTTAAATTAAGCTTGAGCTAACATGACCCTTTAAAAAGTAATACTGGAGAAAAAAAGTAATACTGGATAACCAATGATTTTACTAGTGTCTATAGCATTTTTGGTGATGAGTTCAAACTCTAGTACAAAAACATTTTTTGTGCCTTCAATTTAAAAAGGATTAAAATTTCCATGTTTTAAAATTCTGGTGATTAGCGGAAGTGACTGCATTTAATTTATTATACAATAAAGTTTCTAAGTATCTAATGACATGATTCTAGTTTTGGTCAGTTATTCCATAATTGTACAAATCTGATCCATTTTTCCCCTTCTTGAAAAGGAAGAAAAAGATACCTACTTTAACTCTCTTAGGATTTGTTAAGATCAAAGGGAAATTTTCTAAAATCTAAAAGTGGACCTTATAATTATCATTCATGCCAGAGAACACAGCATACTTCTGTATAGTGTAATTTATACAGTACATGTTTTATATATATGCTTTATATATATGTATGTATGTATGTGTGTGTGTATATATATATATATATATATATAATGTGTGAATTTGCCATTTGACCTCATGAAAATGTGGTCAAATGTGAATACATAGGAATGACCAGCAAAACCATCACTAACCCTGGTGCAGGGGTACAGTTACTCCTGAGGGAAGGGAGAAGCCTGCAGACCCCCTGGCACAGGAAAAGCCCAACCTTAACTAGCTCATCAGATGCTGGAATGCTCACCTGCACGGCTACTTCTACTGTGCTTTCTAAATCGACTTCTGTACACACAAAACTTGTAAGAGCGCTCAGTGATTTTCTTGAGAAATTAAAATATTACATAAGCAGTAGCCACACATTCTCTACAGGAATAGAAAAGCAAAGTAATCCTGCCAATAAGCCTTCTGTGTATTACTGAAAGCTTCTGCTTTTCTAATCTTTTCCCAATAGAAACTCTTACACCTAATCATGCTAAATCCATTGAATACATGAAAGCTCCGACTTCTCTTCAGCTGAAAATGCCCCTTTCTGTTCAGTGAATACACATCCCCTTCCTGTCCACTCACGCGGGAGCTTTCTGACTCTCCCAGCAAAGCACATTGGCAGCATGCAGGAGCCAGAGGCCTGAGTCGGAGCTGCGTCGTGGTCACCCAGTAGAGTAACGCAGCAAGAAGATGTTTAGTTCACAGGAAAACTTCAACTGAAAATAGGAGAAGCCAAAAGGTTTGCTTGCTCGCCTGGAACAGCTATGTTCTCACGAAGACCCTTGAAGTGCAAAGGAAGCAGGTGACCCAAGAGCCATCTAGGGCTTCCCAAGCTCCTGGAACCTGTGGCCACTGGGCTGGTGTGGTCACTGCTGTGTGATATGAATTACTCTGGTAATCATCACCGTCTCCCTAAAAGACTGCATTAGCTGGGTGTTGTATGCTCAGCAGTGTAGCAACGGGCAGGCTGGTTCCTGTCTTGGACGAGGCAGACTGTTCAACTGAGTCACAATAACTGTACGTGAGGTACACAAAGAAAAGCTGAGGTGCAGATAGCAAGTGCTGGCCTGCAGCAGACTGTCAACGGATCTGTGGAAAAGGCATCCTGAGCCTCAGGACTGACCTGCTGGAGAGGTCCTGGGAGGAGGCCCAGTGACTTTGGCAATCACCCTAAGTGGTTCCAATCTCATTAGGCCTGGAAGCCGCTGCTCTGGGTCTAGAAGCATGAGCGAGATGCCAGGTCTTGTAAGGGGGATGCTCAGAATGTAAACATATTCCCAGGGAGGACCTTGACACATGCTAAAAGTTTCTCTTCAAGTTAAAATTGCGTGCTTTCTGGCCCCGTGGAGTCACCCTACATCTCTGAACAGGGTGAGCATCTTTCCGAGGCTGACTGAAGGGCTGACGGGCTCACGGGCTGTAGGACTCCTTCACTCTTTCACGTAACCAGTGACTGGACAGCGGTTTGGAGCTAGCACTGTCCTCCTGACGACTGGTAACGGAGGGCAGTGAAGGCGTCACAGGTGCCCCCGGGCGCCTCTTCTTGAAGGAGCCTCAACAGCTCTCCACTGGATGCTGAGCAGTCAAGGCATTCACAATCTTTTGTACCCTAAAAATTAGTGTGCTTCTCAAAAGCGAGTCAAGCGACGATTTCCCTAATTACCAACTCTGCTAGGAAGCACGGGTTGGAGTTAAAGACCAGCCTTTTCTAGTAGCTACAGATCCTAGTCATTTCCTAAAATGATCATTGAAGTAAACTTGCTAGGAAATTACAGAAAGGCATCGCAAGGTCACAAAATGGAATTTCAAAAGCCACATTCCAGTGATTGGTATTTAACAGATTTACCATCTTCAGAGAAAACCACAAAGTCTGAGGTTGAGAATATAGGAAGGGGATGATACAAAGTCTTTTTAAAAATAACAAAGAGAGGAAAGGGGGATAGATGGACAGACGACAGGCGGCTAGCTCAAGCCGCGCACGTGGTATGTATGTGTATACGTACACGCATTCAAGTAAACGTTCCAATACATTGTGGCTGGTGCTAAAAGCAAGAAAAGGGCCTCAATGTCCACAGAACGTTGTAAGTGGAGGTCACCTGAGAGGATATCAAGTGTAACCCCTTCATTTTACATGTTTGCGACTCAGCCCAAGCTCATATAATTCACAGTACCAGAAGCATTAATGCTTAGCTTTCTGTTTTCCAATTTAAGATTTTTTTTTTGTAGCATGGCACTGGCTCCTTCTAAGCAACCGCATAAGAATCAGAAGTACCTTGAATTCCGTCACTGTGTAACGACTGCGTAGTAAAAAGGAAAAAAAGAGTGGCAAGAATCAGATAATATTCCCAAATGATTCAGGCCTTTTTCACCTCAGACGAAACATGAAGTTTAAAGTATCTACTAAAATATAGGTTTCAGCTCTAATAAGCAAACACGCAGCCCATTAGTAAACACCTGTGTGCCTTCCCTGCCAAGTCCCGGACCCTCTGCTAAGCAGTGTCACTAGCATGCTAGAAATAACCTGCAGGCAACCGTCTAAAACAGCACCGCACAGCACAGAGCACACTTCCCGTCTCTGGGCATCCTGGCACGCGGTGACCAGGACACGGACTCTGATCCTGTTCCAAAAGCAGCACAGGACGCTGCCTGCGATGGAGAACTGAGGGAAGTGGCACTCGGGCACAGAGACGACAGCTGGCATAGCAGAGGGTCTGTCGTGACCACAGCAAAAGAGCACAGACACACCCACAGTGGCTACCCATAGACAGGCCTTCACTTCAATTAGATACCACTAACTGCGACTGAAGGCGGACGGCCTAAAATGGAGGGAGTGTCAGTTTTGGAAAAGTTCTGGCCACACAGCTCAGCTTTTGCCGTCTCCATTCTCTCAGTTTTTTAAATATCATCACCTATTAATAATTCATTCATTGATGTTCATCTCAGACTGCCCTTGTGCTCCCATTAATCAATCAACAATTGTGCATTAAGAACCCACAGTTTGCTTTAGAAAGGGCAGGAAAAACACAACTGCTTCAAATGATGAGCTCTCAGTGATCTGAAATGTCTAAACTTCATTACATTTTGTCCTGATTCATTTGCAAATAGAACTGGTTAATGAATGAGCAGGTACAACTGTGAACGGCAAGTCACCTAAAAGTCCAGGTGCGTCTTTCTAGCAAGGACAAGTTACTGCACATCTCTTCTCCTCACTTGTAAAATGAAGGTCAGGAGAGCATTCTCCTCCTAAGACTGTTCCGAGGTGGGAATGCGTGGGGCACCTGCCTCGTACACGGTTGCCAATGTGCTGAGAGCTGAGACCCTCCTTAAGGAAGGAGACAGAAGTTAACAAGGAAGACCTGGTGCTAAGTTCCTGCAAACTGACAAATCTCTTTCCTGTGCCGGCCCTCCTCTGCCGCCTCCTCAGTAGCTCCCACATGCAGGACTTCTCAGCCCTAGGTACCCCTCAACAGAGCAAGAGGAAAGGGCAGTTCAATGCCAGGTCCGTATCTTTCATTAATACCACCATTTTCCCTCTATCTGTAGTTTACCAAGTCCATTAACTCAGCCAGGCTCAAACTCTGAGCAACCACTTCAGAAGAAGATTTATAACTTTAATTTCTTTCTCACGCAGCCACAGCAGGGCACGTGCATCTGGTCATCCTGGACAGCAGGACTAGGAGCACCAAGCAATTTCCTACAAAAAATACCTTTAGAAGAGAGCATTTCACAAAGGTGCTTTAGGATTTCAACCAAAACATTGTGCAGCTTATGAAGAAACTTGCAACAATAAATTCTAGAATGTTTAATATGCAATAACTAACGCCGGTTACGTCTTTAGGAGAATAGAGTTTCGGGATGTCAGCATCAGTAGCAACGTTTAAGAAACACCTGCTCAGTGCCAGACGTCTTTCTAACTCTTCAAGCCAAGTGTCATTATTACCAACATTTTAAAGAGAAGGGAACTGAGGCGCGGTGGAGTAACAGGCATCCCCCAGAGCACAAGCTCCTCTTCGTGTTCTCCACGGGGACGCTGTGGTGTCTATGAACATTGCCTTCATCAAATAAAGCGCACCCATTTTCTTGCACAATGCTGCAAATACTAAACCAAATGTTGGTGCTGATTTTTTTTTTTAGACTTTTTGGCCATGGACACGGTTTGGGCCCCAGAATGGAAAACACAAAGACACAGACAACACGTTCCTACCTCCAGTCTGTCCGTCCGCATCAGTTTCTGGGCAGCGGCGGCAGCAGCCGCAGGCACCGGCACTCCAGGATTCCCTGTCACCAACATGGGTGCCGTGGGCAAGATCTCTGCTGGAACCAGGCTGGGGGAGACAGGCCCCAGGTAGGGATTAAAGGCTGCTGATGCGTTGGTGGCTAAGCTCGGTGCAACTGAGAACATTGGCTGGAAAGTAAAACAGAAAGCCAGGTTCAACACGCATGAACAAGTTCAAAGCCGCCACCTTCACCTGATCATCCCTCCATTCATCCCTCCATCCATACTGCAGTCCTCCTTCCTCCCTTCCTTCCCTTTAATCCTGGTTTATTTACTCTCATTTAGGAGAACAATACTTTGTTAAATAAATGTTCATCAAACTAATGTTGTTTGTTTGTTTGTTTTTTTCCTTAAAATACAAAAGGTAAAATCTATCAAGTCCTCCACAGAGATTTTAAAGCCTGGGGTCCATAATACTTGGAATTTCCTTTTAGTAATAGATTGGCTGTTCAATGAAGAAACTTCTTGTGGGCCCTCATCTCCATCTTTATTCTGATTTAATATTAGAAACCTGTCTAAGAAATACAATTCATAATTGCAATGTTAGATAAGCCTGAAAGACGGCTTACAAATGTGAACAGGTTTCAAGTGTCCTATTATCTGGAATACACACAGCAGAAGTCCTGGGGGTAAAAGTCTCACAGCCGATGTAAACTGTAAATGAGTCCCCAGGCTATGTGAAAGCTGCGAGGAGCTTGGGCTTCACAGCGGAGAAAAAAGTGCGCGGCCATTCACTTGATGTCGGTTTTTGAGGTCACTGCACATGTTCTGCCAGCCTGTCACATGCTTGTGAGACATTCAACAATGAATTTATCTTACCAGGGAGAAAAGTCTGCAATGTGAGGTCTGAAAGAGAATACTTCTAAAGAAATGCTACAGAATGGTTCAAGGAAATACATACAGCAACCAAGAACCAGGTACGACTTCCGTTGTGGACATGAGGATTGTTTCCATCTGCTGATGTGCAACTTTGAATGATCATCAAATACACCTGCTCCTGTACAGATCTGAACTGTTTGCCTAAGGCCTGCTTTAATCATCTGCACTTTACTGATGGCACACTTTCAGTAGTTCCAATTCTTAAAGTTTAATGCTCTCTATAATCATGTTTGTCTCTGAACACAAAACTCATGGACAAAATGGATCCTGTTCTTTAAGGTAAGTTTTAGTGATTTATTTTCTTTACCTGATGAAAAGGAATAGTACCATAGTACATTCTTGGAATGAAAAGTGGCCTTAGTTTATATTAGATTACATCTGAATGTAGCTAATTCTTCCCTCTGATATGAGTAAGAAGTCACATGACGCCGGGGCATATGTAATACTCAGAGCTTTGGATTGAAGCTTTGTTCAGTCAGTGGTGTAGAATTGCAGAAGTAATTCTTATAGCACAAAAGAAATTTGTTAGGAAATAAAACATACCCTTTTTCTAGTCTGGCTGTCATTCATCTCATATTTAGAATAGTGAAACAGAATCCCAGCGCTCCCTCCTCCTCGGTCGGTGGTTCTGAACTGGGGGAATGATGCTCCTCAGGGGGTGCTCAGCAATGTCTGGAGATACCCTGGGTGGCAGCAGCAGCCCCAGCATCTGATGGCTGGAGCCATACATTACTTTCCCAATATGTACCTACGGTGTACGAGGCTCATATCCAAAGCTCCCTGAACGCTCCCTGTACTCTGGCACTGTCCAGCTGCTATCAGGGAACACGTGGCTGCCTTCAACTGCAGAGGCAGGGTCCTGGCATACCGCTAGGCTTCTGTGGCCCCAGGACAGTCCTCACAGCAGCACCGACCAGCCCAGAGCACCTGTGCCAAGGCTGAGGATGCCAGGGGACGCACTGTTCTCCCAACCTCACGAACTACTTTGGGACCAAGTCCCTGCAGTTAGGATACACACTTTAAACAAGAAAATGTGAAAAATGGAATATTCAATGCAGTTTGATTCACTGGGGAGAGGAAACAACACATCACAGATTCTATTGCTACTACCAGGTTAGCGTACTTAGGTGGTGATGTGAATGGCATGGCTAGCTGGTCCGCCAGGTGACACCTGGTGCCTTAATAATGCCTGCAACCCAGCCCCATCTCTGCTTGGAGCAGCTCCCCTCAGACTACAGGGAACCCGTCAGGGAGGGGCCGGGGCAGTCTTTGTCCACCTGTAGCTGAGCTGCAGTGGGTTTAATGCTGCTCCACTGTCCACTGGCTGCAGAGGGAGCAGCTGGAGCAGGATCAGCCTGTGTAGTGAATTCATGTTGAAGCTGAATTTCTACTTAAGAACATTCATGTGGAATATGCACCGTTATACCCCCTTAGATGCAGTATGTGAAAACCCAGCCAGACAAGCACTCTAATTTGTCTATTAGATGTTTCAGAGTTGTAAGCAGCAGCACAGAAAAAGCCTAGCTGAGAACACCAGGAAGAAGCTACTTAGTATCATTCCACTTTGCAGCCGGCTGCTATGCATTAGCATGTATTTACAGAAAGAACATTTTGAATGTTTATTCCAGGCAGTTATTGAGATGTTTATGTCACTGCACACAATCTAATATAATTATTTAAAAGCACAGGTCAAATTTACAAAATTATTTGGGAAGGAAAAAAAGCACACTTATTTTAACAAAATACCAGCGGGCCAACAAAATCCAGCTTTTTAAAATCTCATTAAACAAAATACAGTGAAAATCTACAAATGCATATAATGCAGCTGCTGAACATTACAGATAATATTTTTATTATGTGAAAATATTGATCCTATTAACTGGCAACAATCTCATGTCTGAATTGTTTCTACCGATTGTCATGTGAATTGATTTTCTGAATTAATTCAGCAGAACAAACTCAAACCTGAAGGTTTTAAGGACGCCCTGAGGAAAGTCTGTCGCAGTTTTTAAAAACCAGAAACATCAACTCTTCTGCCAGCATTACCTCATACTGCTCACCCTCAGGTGAAGTAGAGCTATTTACTGAAGACAACTGGTAACAATAGCTTTGCATTTTGGAACTTGATTCCAAAAGCTGCCATTTAAAAAAAAAAAAAGTACTACATTCCATCCATTCTTTGCAAATTTGCTATATGGCTTTGGTTATTGAGTTGTCCAAGAGCACCTGGTGGAGGCCGCTGGTCCCAACCAATCCCAGGAGGATGCCCTCCTGGGATGCGGGAAGCACCTGAACTGCCCACCGCCAGCCCCTGCCCTTCAGTACTGCAGCTGGAACCAGCGTGCAGCCCAGCCTTCAGCCGACACAGCAATCAGCACCCTATTTTCTCTAAAGTGCCCAGAGGCTAACACAGAACCGTGTGATTGGTGCATGGACACCAACTGCACCCCTGTGATAATGATTCAGTTATCTTCATTCCCAAGAGGCACAGGAAGGTGGTTCACGACAGCCTTTTCCCTGGGAAAACCCTCAGCGGAGAAAAACAAATGGCAAATTTACTAATTTGGGTGCCATTTATGGGTTAATCACTTGTTTGTTTTACATTAGACATTATACTTCCATTAAGGCAATTGGGCTCCGTTATAAACAAACACATTATTCAGCTCCACATTATAAACCTAATTATCTACGCAAACATGGTCGTTAGGAGTAATTCCCCATTTGTCCTGTGCCGGCATCGGCTGAGTGCTTTACCTGTGGTACGGTGTTTAATCCTCATTACACAGATCCCTGGCAATCTTCTTTTCCTTTTTGTTTTTCCATCTATTTATGTATCAGTGGGGTGGAGTTACGGGAGGGGACTGCTTAGTACTCAGCTGAATCCCCAGACCATGGAACAATGCCAGGCAGATCACAGGCACTTCGTGAAAAAGTGTTGGACGAACGTCTGAATGCACGAGCGTCAGGCAGGTACTGAGAAAGCTCACAAAGATGTGCCCAGTGTCAGGTCTGGTCAGGGTCTAAGATGCCCAACTGGGGAAACCGGTCAGCAGCTGCGAAGCAGAGCTGACCTCACTAGTAGACACGCCTCCTGTGAATCAGCGGGTTTTCCTGACCTATCCAGGAAGGACTCTGGCCTCCTCTTCCTGTCCCCAAGCCCTCCCCTTCCTGACCAGGTGTTCTTGAAATTCTCTATGCACGGAAGATCCAGCGCCATTTCTCCCAGACACGCTCTGATGGACGGGGAATTTGGCCCGAGGGCGTGTATTCCAATAAAGCCTTGCCGAGTGGCTTAATTCATCTTCTCCTGGTCGTCTAATCTTTACATGATGGTGCGCGAAACCCGGGAGGGCTTTGGACCTCCCCGTACCGGGGTTGAGACAGGCCCTCCAAACCGAGAGAACTCCTGAGCCGCTCCCTGTCTTCCCCACCCGGACCGACAAGAGTGAGGTAGGCCCCGCTTCCTCTGGCTTCTCGGCTTGCCCCACCCACATCGTTCACTCCAGAGGCCCATCCTTTAAGCCGCACGTGCGCATGGGCGCTCTGTCCGCTCGAGGCCACGTAGATTGGGAAGACATTCCCAGTCTCTGTGCTGGCCACAGGCGCGAGCATTCTTTGGGACACCGAATTATGTTCCTGCTTACTCCCCAGGACCGCTGAGAAGCCACAAGTAACTTTTTGATTTTCAAATCCTCACTGATTTGGCTAATTTTTGTCACCGGATGGGAAACGGACAGAAATCCCTTTCACCAGGGCTTTGCTGGGAGCGCGCTCTCGGCCCTCCCTTCTTTCCCCTCTGCTCTGTTCTTTCAAGCCCTTCCCGCTGCGCTCTCGGCCCTCCCTTTCCCCTCTGTTGTCTGCTCAGGTTCTTCTCGCTAACCATCCCTTTCCCATTTACTCCTCTATCTCCTTCCTCCTGCGGCCGTGCTGCTGGGGCCCTGCTGAAGACGGCCGGGCCGGGCTCGCTCTTCCTGTGCTGCGGAGCCCACCTGCCCGGCCTCCCTGCATTCCTCACTGCCTCCGGCTGCTTGGAAGGGCAGCTCCCGTCTGAGTTGCCTGCCATGCAGCGCCACCCGCCCCTCACTCTCGGCTCCTCCGGAGCTGCAGCGCCGCCTTCCCGGGAGGCGGAGCTGGCCTCGGTCCGGCGCCGTCCCTGCGCTCCTGCATCGCTCACTCTGTCCGCACGCTGACCAGTGAAGCGTGCTCGCTCTCGTGCGCGCACTCGCTCGCTCGCTCGTCTTTGAGCTGCCTGACTTGCGATGGCTTGCTTTCTCTTTCTAGGACTCTTCGCTCTTACATTTTTAAACTTAAAACTTTCATTCTACATGCTAAGGTTGAAACTTCTGATCAGATGTATTTTATCCAACTATAAAAGTTTTTTCACAACCTACTGAGACTAGATATACCTCTAATTCAAAGGGCCTTTTGCATGCTCTATTTGTGTGCGTGTGTGTATGTACCATGTACATGGTATCAAAATTGGCACAGATAATGAGCGCTCATAAATTAAAACTAAAATTAAAAATGGATCCAAATACCTTTAATTCGCATAATTTAAAAGGTTCAATTTAAATTGAATAAACAAAAATAAAGACGTCTTTAAATTACTCAACTCAAGTCTTTCCACGTGATCACAGGACTAATAACATGTTAATGTCTAATATATATCTCATTGTCAAAAATTTCAAGGGAAAAATGTTACTGGTAAATACACTTGTCTAATGTCTTGGTTTTTTTTAATGAAAATAAGCAAATCAGATCTGATATTGAGTACTCAAATGTGTGTTAGATAAAATGTTAACTGTTAAATCCAATACCAAATACTTTTAATTCCTTTAAATTCCACAGGGTAACATTTTTGATATTTTCATAAATGATAAATTCTATCAAGGGGATATAAAATTGTTTTGTCATCATTAGAAACAAAATTACTTAATTTAAAGCCCAACAGGTATAATTCTATATACTTAAACATTGTGGTTTCATAAATGGTAAATGAATGTAATTCTCTAACCCAGCCTAATTCTATCTTAAGATTGAAAGCCAATTAAACAAGAGGTCATAAAGGTTTATTTTTGTTTTACTTGTTTGGACTATGTTTGGCTTTGATTAGATTTGAAGAAGCATAATTACCTAAACAGCACCCTCATGCTGAAACCTAAATTTCCCCCTTATCTAGGATGCTAAGCTATGTAAATCATTGGTTTGCCAATTGCCTCTATATTACCCTGTCAGTTGTGAATTCCTAAGATACTTGCCTTAATAATTCTCTGTTACAGAAACTTCCTTGCTTCCCTCAGAGGACAGCCACCATGTCACTAATATGAGCTTACTTAATTTAAATCTAAAGGTTAAAATCAATTGTCCTTTTTTTCAACACAAAGGTTTATACATTTCTAAAGGTTTTTACTGTTTCATTTAAAGTACTATAAAGAACATAAGGTATTTCTTATCATTGAAATGGAGTCATCTGCCTAACTTCAAAATTTACAAGAATTATTTTGGGATATGAACAGAAGAAATTAAAGATTCTAAATATGGTATTTATTGGAAGGAAAGAGAATATTTCTAATCAAAAGGTTTACAACTGTAATTAAATAAAAAGTTAACATCTAAATTTTTCTTTCAGAACTAATCTTAATGTAGTAACATCAACGTAATTCTGGTTCTATATTAAATGTGTTCATTTCTTTCAGATATACAAGCTTTAAAATAGAAGGTTTAAAAGAATGTTTTATCAAGCTTATGTTCTCCAAACTAAACTTCTATGATATCCATTCATATCATTTAATGTTTTATAACTGAACCTATCATCAATAAGATATGACTTTAAGTTATTTTTATATCAGTGATCTTTTAAATAAATGAGGACCTAATCTATTCAATATTTTGCTAAAATTTTGCAAGGAGCCCTATCTTACCTGAGATAGTTCTGTCTCCCAGCTTACTACAATGGCTTCGATGTAGAACAGACTTCATTTCATTTAAAGATATGTTCAAAAAATTAATTTTGTTGTAAAGATCATTAAGACCTCAAACAGGAATATATAACTCAGCCAAACTTTGAGAAAGCTATTACACAAACTAAATATGTTTTGCTGTTGTTGATTTTATTTTGTATTTTACTGAAACTCTAACTATTGCCTGTTAATGTTTTACAGAGGTACTACTTCAAAGACAACCAACACAAATTATTTTAAGATAAATCAGCCGCCACCACCTATAAGATAGACCTTAAAGTTAAAGCCCAGTACCCTTACTTTAAGACTGGTGAAATTGGCTTACTGAGTGTTTAATTTAATTTTAGTTTTTAAGTCTTGATCTTAAAGGGCCAAAAAAACCAGTATTTGGCTTTTGCCCTTTGAGTCAACCTGAATCCAAGGAATGAGGGAACTTCCCTGGAGCGCTCTACATCTCTGGGCCGCAGAACCTCCTGATTAGGGAGATTTCTGAGACCATTAGAGAATTAAAGAGCCAATCAAATGCCATACAATGAAGAGGAAGGTCACCTAAAAGGGGGAACCTAAAGACCTTCAGAGCCAGATTGGCTCTGAAGGTCCCTCAATCTGGCTCTGAAGGTCCCTCAGGCTTCCCGGGGAAGCCGCATCAGCACCAGACCTCGCCAGACCTCGACCTATCCTAATGCAGATGGCACTAGCAGAGCTAACATGCTGCCTTCAAGTTCCTCAAGGATGCCTCCCAGGAAAACAAAAGGTGACTCTTAACAATCGGTAAGAACAAAAGTCAATTTGACTTGCTTCATCTTAAACACCTAGCAAAACCAAGAACACAGCCGTTCCTGGGCATTTAAAATAATTTAAAAGATAGATATCTGTGACACTAAAAACTAAATGCTGCGTTTACATGCCTTGTCCTCTCCAGCCTTGTTATGGGGACTTAACTGTACAGTGAGGCTGAATTACCATGACTTGGTACCACCTCCCTTTCTAGGGCAAAAAAGGCCACCTTTCTATTGGTGATAGTTGGGCTCTCCTTGGCCCCCATTCACTGCCTCTGGGCTAGGGCAAGAGGACTTGATTATGCAGTAATCGCTACTTAAAAAACTTAAATAAATTTCATTACAGAATAGACCAGCCTTAAACTCCCATCACGCTGGACTCCCACCAAACTCAAAATTTCTCAGCAGCCCCCCTTCTTTTTCTGCTAATCAATAATCTCTCCCAAGCTTCTGTTCCTACCCACAGATGATGTTTCTACATTCAAACAACATGACTGACAACCAGAGGCTCCCACACCCCTGTATCTGCCTCCCTACCTAACCAACACCCAAGCCACACCCCCAGCTCTCGATGCCCCAATCCCGCACGAAGTACAGACAGAATCTGCTGTCCTATATCACCAAAAAGGCTAGGATGTTAGGTCTGGTAAGGGTCTAAGATGCCCAATTAGGGGAACCGGTCAGCAGCTGCGAAGCGGAGCTGCCAGCCAGATGTGACGTCACTAGTAGACACGCCTCCTGTCAATCAGCGGGTTTTCCTGACCTATCCAGGAAGGACTCTGGCCTTCTCTTCCTGTCCCCAAGGCCTCCCCTTCCTGACCAGATTTTCTTGAAATTCTCTATGCACGGAAGATCCAGCGCCATTTCTCCCAGACACGCTCTGATGGACGGGGAATTTGGCCCAAGGGCGTGTATTCCAATAAAGCCTTGCGGAGTGGCTTAATTCATCTTCTCCTGGTCGTCTAATCTTTACACCCAGAGTCACTAAGGAGTGTCTGGAAGGCCTACAGGTTGGAAGGGGGTGAGTCTGATTCCAATGGTTCTGGAATCCGTGGTTTTCTCGTAATGGACCAGGTCCCCTTTAACCACCCGGAGGACTGTTTATCTGTGAAAGCCTAGGCCACTTCTCCTCCTCAGAATCCCTGCTCAAATGCACCAGGGAGGAAGTCATTTTTGAAAGCCCCTGGATGATCACAAGTCCATGCGCTTCAGTGGCTCTACAGAGACAGGTTCACTTGTCTGCTTCCACCTAAGGTCTCCCAAGGGACACGTTCCCTTGGGGTTCTCTTCTGAACACGGCTGGCTCTCCACATTCAATGCTACCGCTTCCCAACCCCCCTGGTTAATTCTGAATCAAGAACCAGGAGTCTTCTTCAAGCCTCCTTGATCTACCCACACCACCAACAAAAAAGGGGCTTTTCCTACCCTCTGTTCTCCTAAGGCCTCATCCCTCATAAGCAGCATTTATCCACACACAACCTGGGGGTCATGAAGACTGTCCCACTCTAACTAGACTGTGGACTCCAGAGGGCAATCTCTTGCTTTACATATATATTTATTCATATGTACATATGAATAAATACATATAAGTATGTGTTGTAACCGGGTTCTCTACAAGGCCTCTACAATTATTGCTTAATGAGTATTTGAGTGGATTTGCTACATGCTTCTCTTTGCCATAGAAATTAACTAGCAAATGCATTATATATTTTCAAGAATGGACACTCAAATGTCAAAAAAGAGATTTAATTAACATTTCCACTCTTCACCTCAAAATTTAACAGTTACTTTCATAACCATGACTATTTGGAAATTTAATGTTTCTTTATGCTTTGTGATTTTTTCGTATTAAACCACCCAAGCTTCTGCAGTTACAGTGTTGTAATGCTGCAGCTATCACAGGAACTGTTATTTCACAACACTATAGGAACAACACTCGTTTTGAAAATATTGCTTGAAATCTGTAATAAAATGAAGGGGTTACAACAACGTATCATCAGCATTACTTGAGCCTTACGGAACACAAATTTTGTAAGTTAGGTTTTTCTAGATTGTGAGTGTGTGCGTGTGCATAAAAGAGAGAAGATCAAACATTATCCTGTGTCCATGCCTATCGTGAGTAAACCATTATTTTGAATATAACAGCACCCCAAGCTAATGGGAGGAACCAACAAATCCACACTGAAAATTCTCCTCTCCAAGAAGGCGGCCTGTGACTGGAGTGGAAGCATCAATGGGCAGAAACCCGCTCCTGGCCGGCCTGTGTCGGCACGGGCCGGCAGATAGGCTGAGAACGTGTGCTCCCCTCAGGGTCACCCTGCCCTTCCACCCAGTTCTCCTGAAATCCCTTCAATGAAGCAGACCCACTGCGGCCCTCCCAGGCCAGGGCACCCGCTAATCAAGGCCTGGTCCCTGCAACTCAGCACTGTCCCTGGGCAGCTGGAGGGATAGAGGCAGGCGGTGGGAACTATGGGATGGATGGGCACCACCTGAGGGTGGCTCAAGCAGAAACTCCTGGCCAGAAATGCCCTGGGACACAGAGGCCTCATCTCAGCCCCCAGGAGCATCAACTGGAGAGTAAAGCACGAAAAGACAATGTAAGAACTCCAGGCATTCCTGCAGATGTGACCAATGATGGCTTCGAAACATTCTGCAAATGCCAGCAAATGCCTGGGACATGACAGGAGGCAGAGTTGAGGTGACAGGAGCCAAAGACGCTCCTGAGATGGGAGCCAAGGGTGGGGACTGAGCTGCTCTCCCTGATGTACCTCAGCCTCATGACAGAGCGACTGCTGCAACAGCTCCACATCTCAAGGAAGCCAGGTCTGTGCACTGGGGCACAGCTGCAACCAGGAGTGACGGGGGCCACAGCTCAGCACTGGGAGCCCAGGAAGGGCAACTGAGGCTGCTCCATGGTGAGCAGACCAGCAGCTTCCTGCCAGCCCTTCCCATCACAGCTTCCGCAGACCTCGAGGGCCACACAGAGCTGAGGAGGAGCAGAACTTCCCAAGACGCCCTGCTGGCTGGTGCTGGAAAAGACACTGCTCTGCAGGCTGGGAGCCGCGGATACGTGGCTGAGCCGTGCAGCAATGTCTCATTCGATTACTTGGCACCAGATAGTGTGCAGCAAAGTGATCCCAGAAGAAAGTAACACTAAGAAAAAGAAACCAGCAATTTCATTATTTTTTATTTGGATAGCTATCTGCTAGAGGTCTTCTATTTATTTTCAAAGATCAGAGGATAAAAAGAAAAAAAAAACGAACTTTTCACATTTTTATTAAGAATCTATAAACGTCAATAGAATTAATGCCAATACTTCCAAAATTTATAATTAACTTTAAGGAAGTAGACACACAAGTTCTACTGGCCATTTTCAACTGCTGTTTTCCTCATCTTATGAAATGGGAATAACTGTGTTTAAGGTATAAGAACGCAAGGACCTTACAGGTAATAGATTTCAAGTTTTTCACTCCATGTGGGAGAAGGTCAGAGAGCCTAAATGAGTTGCCCAGGACCCAGAGCTGCTTGGCTGCCGGCCCAATATGTGTGTCTGCAGCACGGATGCCGAAGCCCGAGCAGGCTGGGTTAAACCTTTCCACTTACCAGCTATGTGACTGAGCAAATTACTTAACCTCTCTGAACTTTTGGTTCTTGATCTCCAAATCTGAGATAATATTACTTATCTTGTAAGACAGTCAAGAGAATATAACATACAAAAAGTGCTGAGTACAGTAAATGCCCGTCAAGTATTGGATCGTCTCTGTCTCGGACATGTCAATTCTCATTCTGACTCTTGGTGTGGTGCACTTCTCGACAACCTAATAAAGTCCACGAAGGCAGGACACTGTCCTATAGACTCCTGTCTGGCCGAGCTAGTCCAGGCCACGTTCTGAAAACTGAAGCCCTGGCACCTCAGGTTTACAGGCCAGGGCCATGGTCAAGCCTGTGGGCGCCCACGGTGCCCCAAGCCCTGCTTGCCTGTTAGTGCAGCAGCCACCACACCTGGCTCTGTGGTGGTCCCATTGTGGGACTGTTCCTCTGCTGGCAAGTGAGCCTCCTCTGGTCTCCAGGTCAGGTGAACTGCCAGGACCCTCTGCCGATGCCGCTGGACTCTGTGGGACCCCTTCCTCCCCCTGCTCCTTCGTTTGTTGAGTGGTGACTGGTCTGATCCCGCAAGGTACCAGCCACAACAGGTGCTTGCAAAATGGAGCTTAGACGGTGCCACCCAGCCCTGCACCTTCCTGCTCCTCCAGCCAACCTGCCTGGCTCTGGGGAGCCAAGGTACTGTCAAGGACCTTTAGGAGGCCTGCCACTGCTGCCATGCACCCCAGGAGGTCGATCCTCTCCTTTACACAGCCGCCTCTGGCTGGGGTCCAAGTTAGAGCCAGGTCTTCCAGATTCCACCTGACCAGGGCCCACTCCCTGGAGCAGAAGCCCTTCTCATGGTAGCCAAGAAGCTGCTCCCAGCTCTGCTGGAATCCCTGTTCGGGGGCCACATGAAAGTCCCCACAAGCAGCTGCTCATGACCATTCCGTCCACTCCTCAGCCTCCTTGCTGTCAGCCTCATCAACACAGGGCAGACCACAAAAACAAAAGGCAAGTCTCAGGTAGAGTTCTGAAAGCAAATTTTCTGGATTGAAGCTTTCTCTTAAGTACTTAAAATCCCAAACACTTCACAAATGAAAAACTAAAATAAGTCCTATACTTACTACAAAAACTTCACTCTGAATGCAGAATACTTGAAGACTCTTATCTCAGGATGCCTTTAGCACAGGGGTAACTCCATGTTCAAATGTAGTCACATGAGGGAAAATGAACACAGCCTGAATGTGCTCAGAACTAACACGACAGTGGCTTGGTCAAAGCAGAGAATTTTCTAATAAAAGCCACAAAAAATGAGGCAAGTGTTCAGATGGTTTCTGTAATCTATGATTGAGCGATTTTATAAACAACACATCTGTTACTAGCATTTTAAGAGCAGAAAGTCATTTATGATTTGCTCTAGAATCTTACATGTGATCCTGGAATGACCTTGAGAGCCAGACTTAGGGGCTGGGTCAGGAGATGGGCCCAGCTTCACACTGAGGTGCTCAAGGGTGGGAGCATACTGTCCACCTCAATCCTGGAACCACATCTGCTGATCTAGGAGGTGCTCTGGGTTGGAGGAAGGCCAAACCTGGCATTAAGTACACTTTACATGTTTAACTGGAACAAAGTGTCTCACATCCAGGAGAGATCTTACATCAACTCAAGTAGGAGCCAGCCAGACCTTTGAAATTGTATCTAAGGGCCAAGTGTAAAAGATTTTTGCCCTATATTATTTTGTTAGAAAGAATGATAATAAATAAACTTTTAACCAAATAGAAATCTTCATGCTATCTCAATTGAGACATGTAAAATTGGCAGATATCACAAAAAATAAATTTAAGATATTACATTTTTAACTGAGTCCCCAATAATGGGAAAACACAGATCAGGTTAAGACAGATACAGAATTACTTATAATATTCTCTCACCTCAACTGTAGAGTACTGACAACCTCTATCACTGCACATGAATATGGAGGTCCCTCCCACCTCAAAACAGACCCCCCCACACACACTTTTTTGGGAATGATTGTTGCTTTAAGCTCTAAGAGAATAATAATTACATTGATTTCAGGTGTGAAAATACATCTGAAGAAAGAAATAGGAAGCAGTTTTCTGGTAAAGATACCAGAAAAATGTAGGTCTTTACATTCCCATGACTCCATAATATTGCAACTTAGGGTCATAACTTAAATGCAATATTATATATATATATTTTTTTCTGATCACCAAATTTCATCATATTTAAATACAGAACTACTATATCACAATTAACATAAAACAGCTTTTCAACCTATCATCAATTATGATGTAAAGAAAATTATTAAAGACAATTATCACTCACATGATCAAAAAAATCCGAACAGTTTTAGGCGTGTGTATTCAGAAGCAGGACTGCACACACCCACTGCCTGCAGACGTCAAACATCTGTGGACACCCAAGGCTTATCAATTTCATTCTTTTTTATGGCCCTTGAAGTTGCTGCCTTCTTTGATGAGGCTTCCAAGTCCACTTTGATGATTCTCCACTATTGAAAGCTGCGTAGCATTTGTGACTATGAAATCATTTCAGTTTAAGTTTTAGAAGAAAGAGAACTACGATAGTGGGCGCAGTGGCGCATGCTTGCAATCCCAGCAGCTCAAGAGGCTGAGGCAGGAGGATCGCGAGTTCAAGGTCAGCCTCAGCAGTTCAGTGAGGCCCTAAGCAATGTGTCTAAATAAAATGTAAAAGGGGCTGGGGGTGTGGCTCAGTGGTTAAGTGCCCCTGGTTTACAGTGTGAAAACTGATCTAGGGTCTGATTGATACTTAATTAAATTTCACTAGAAAACACCAGGAACCGATAATTACCTATGTTCAGCTGATCTAATGCAGCCCTCTTCACCCTAACTAAGCTAAGCACTTGCGACTCCGCTGAGGAGCAGGCTGCAGGGCTTACCACAGGCTGCAGTGGGGTGCCGGGCATCATGGCGTTGGCTAGTTGCATCTGCTGGGCCAGCATGGCCATGTTCTTCTGCTGAATCAAGTTATTGCGCCCATTGATCTCCAACTGCGTTTTTAAGTGTGGGGGTGGGTGAAGATACTTGCAGTTCTCCCTGGAGCAACGACCCTACAAAGACAAAATGCCCAAATACCACCTTAAGAAAGACAGAATCAATGAACTGTAAACAGTAACAACCATGTAAACCAAGCCCAGAGTCCACCATGCTGCTCTCACCCCCAGCCCCAGTCCTGCTGCTCTGCAGAATCTCCAGAGTCGGTAACGAGTTCACCTAAATGCATCAACATGAGAGATCAAGACATCTGAAGAAATTCAAACACTTAAAGAAGTTCCCTTATTTTAATAATTTTAGTGTTAATATTTACATTCAAGTTTAAAAACAAACGTCCAGGATAACATTAAAACACAGATTGTCAAATAAAGTGCACTAGCTCCTGCCACAGTGTCTTCTTGGTTAACTTCAATGAATCCAAAAGAACCTGGAGTTTCATCATCTACTTTTACTTGAGCTGCGTTTGTAAGACACGAGCTTAGAGGACTTAAGGCACACGGTATCTTCAGTAGCACACCTTCACCATCACTCCCAACAAGTCACATCAAAACCACTACTAAGCCCTGCTCAGCCGTACACTAGGAAGGTTCCAGCTGAAAACTCCCATGTGCTCCCACTGTAAGTGCAAGGAAACGCTGGTGCAAAAGGTAGCTCTTTACCTCTCAAAGATAAACCTAGTCCCCACCAACAAAAACTGTAAGAACATTAAGTAGTAGAATATGTACCCTCCAAATAACCGATCAGTAGAATGAAGAAATAAAATGTTACTATAAAATAATAAATATGAATAGAATTTTCCTTTGGGATTATATCTCATTAAAATATTAGAATGTATAACATGCAACATTAAGTGTGTAACGGGAACTTCTTCTGAGACACTGTCAAATCATATGGATAACAGACCTCATCAACTTAAAATCTAATTAGAACTCTTTCCAAAAAAAGAAAATATATATGTATATGTATGTGTGTGTGTGTGTGTGTGTGTGTGTGTATTAATCAACCAACTTATGGAGCTTTCTATGATTTTTCAACAAATCAATTAACCTTAATTTGTCTTTATATTGTAAAGCCACTCAGAAAACAAATGTTCATGTGAATGATCAAACACGTCACTTCTATATGAACGCTGTGGCTGCTTTTTTAGCAACAGGTATCTGCACAGGACCAATATCATAGGATACTATGTTCTACCAAGCTTTATGGCATGCTTGAAATCAGGAGGGAGCAGAGGGCAGGGTGGAGAGGAGGACCTCAGGGTCTCAGGACCTGAGACAGATGACCAGCTCTCACCCAGCAGCTGCATGGACAGTGTAAGATGTTGATCTCTTTAAGTCTCAGGCTTTGTAACCAGTAGCTGCTGCAGAATCTACCTCACTTCTAGTGCAACTTAAACTACATATCAAACAAACAAAAAACGCTGGCAGGAAGGTAATACTTACAGCCTCTCCTGATATGATCACAAACATAAATATGACTTTCTCCATGTACAATGCCCACACTTGTTATCCGTCCCGCTCACAGGCACATCGTTACAAGCTTACAAGCACCTCGGTGCAAATCAACCACAAAATGACTTAGAATCACAAGATAAACCACAGGGCATGGGCTGGCCAAAACCAATAAGCTCATGAATGGCACACAGTCCGATTTCAGGGATCCCCAGTCGTGGCCTTCCAGGGAAAGCCTGACATTTCAGCACAAAGAACAAATTCTGGTTCTCAGTATCTCCACATCAAATTTCTTACTGAGCTGGATTTATGTGAGTGCAGATAAGTGGGCTTATATCCACCCGAAGGATTACACTGAATTCACTGGGTCAGTTTCTGGAGTTCCATAAATAGTACGCGATGGCCCCGGGCCTTGAGCCAGGCCTTGCTAGCACCAACAGCGGCCGTCGAAGCACTTCATTCCAGCACCTTCCTTCAACGCACAGCACCGGCCCCTCCCACAGTGGACCCGGCCTGGAGGGCGACAGTGGCGAGGAAGCCTGCCCAGTGGCAGGTGCTCTGTGCGTCTCAGAGCTGACAGAAGCTCGATCTCAGGCTCTCCTTGCCCATTTACTATGCTACTGAGAGGGAAGCGCCTCTCACTCCCTTCCTCACTCGCGCTGCCCAGCTTCATCTCACTACATTGGGCCTCACTTTCAAAAAGCTTTGTTGTAAAAATCAACGGAGCTAATTTTGTGAAGATGCATGCCGACTGCCACACCTCGGCCAGCCCACGGCCACAGGTCCGAGGCCCAGGGACCTGCATTTGAGCAAGCACTAGGGAGAACACTGCAGAATAGGCCTGTGCATCGCCACGGGAACTTGTGTGGACACTTGTATGGGCAAGAGTAGCATAGTGACCTTTGTAAGCTACGCTAGACGGACTGCTTCTTAGGAACTTCCACACTGGTTAATGCTGACTGTGCAGCTGAATAATTGTGGTTTCACAAATAAGAAGGTCGAGAATGAGTTAGAATAAACATCCTGTGTCAGAGGGCTGCTTAAATCCACAGAAAGCTACCAGGAGCACACCCTGCTTTGAGAACTGAGGTAAAGATGACCTTGGAAACAGGAGGGTCCGTCCATTGCTGAGTTCCCAACACCACGTCTCCGTAAGCATCTGCAGAATGGATGCTTATTTCTTATTAAATGTGCAAAGATGAATCCTATTTAACTGTTACAGAGACCTCTGTTAAGATATTATTCTATTATTAACATTGTTCTATTATCTGTCAAAATAGAATAAAAACTAAATTTAATGCCAAATCCTGGTTCTGAGTTATGACCTAACGATGTTTTTATTCAGAAGCCAGGCTTTTAAATGAAAAATAAAACTTGCCACAATAAAGAAAGGAAAGGTAGGAGGAGGAGGTTTGTAGTGCAGCCGGGGGGAGGAGATCTGCATCCCATGTGGTGTGTGGGGGGCATCTTAAGATCCACCCACTGACAATTAGATTCTGAAAGTCAAAAACAAATTCACTAAATATCTAGAGCTCATGTATTCAAATTAGCATACAGAAGCTGCTACTCTAAACTATTGATTTCACCTTCACATTCATTTAACTGGGCTGCTAGGATTAAGATAAAAATAAAAAAAGTTTTCATTCTGTTTTCAGAGGTACCTGTAGTTGCACCTACTGTGCAACTGTATAAAGCTTGGCTCAAAGGGTAGCCTTGTTACTTACTTGCTGTGTGGCCCTGTGGAAGACAATGAATGAAATTCTGGGTGTGGCCACACCTTCTCTGTAGAATGACGACTAGATCCCTCTCACCGGTGATATGTGAGCCTGAGCAAGGGCAAGGGCTAACATCACACACGGCCACAGGCACAATGCCTAGGCAACACCTGTTCATTATTTGCTTCCTTCCTTACATGTTCAAGTCAAGAACAAGCAGCAGGTGCTCAACTTAGCACTATATCTGTTAAAGGTACTAAAAATAACACGGGTAGTGACATCCAGTAACAATGCATGTCAATCATCGATAATGTAATACAAGCTTGGTCCTTAATCATCATTCTGTATTTGACACATCCACCAAGGAAAAATGTCATTCTACATTCCTCACAGTGCTGTATTTCTGTGCCTTGCTTGTGTTGACTACACTGCAGTCTCGTTTCCAGAGAGCTGTCCAGCTGATGAGCGGCCCCTCTAATGCCTGTGCTCCAGGTGCCTTAGGCAGCACTCACGGCATCTGCTTAGGGGAGGAACGTGAGAGATTCCAAAGACATCACTGAAGACCCACACTGTGTATTCTGAGGGACAGGAAGAGCTCTAGAAAACACCGGGTCATACTGAGTCTATTTTTCTGTACCTTTAAAGTAAAAATAACCTGTCCAGAAAGGTAAGATTTCCCCCTTGTAGTCTTAAAGTCTACATGAGACCAACAACTGTGATTTGAAAGATCAAGTTCTCAGTTTCTGACATTAAATGTTGTTCAACTATGAACTTAAGGATTATCATTTCTGATCATAATTAGGGAAGATATATGTTTAATCAATCCTCAAAATAAACACAGTGTAATAAAGTACATTTTTTCAAAACTTGTAAATATGTGTATATATATATGGTGATTTACATAAAATCGTGTATATGTGAAACATTCGGTAACACAGAAATCACAGAATATGGTGCAAGTTAACCGGCAAATAAGCCAGAGTGAGGATAAAACTGTGATCCTTACAAGTAGCAATTTAGAGATGAGAAAACTATTTTCCAGCTAAAATAGCTAACTACTTACTCAGTTGGTTGGCTGAACTTAGTAAAGTGAAAAAAAATTTCTAATTTTCTATTTTAAATTTTACTTCTTCCACTTGAACTAAAGGGAATCTTGGAATGCGTGTAGGTGCAATTTACAGAGACCTGCAACCAGGCTGCCAGATGTTAACTGGCAGAGGAGTAAAATCCAGGTCATCTGGGCACACTCTGGAAACTGGGGCAATGCCAGGTTGCGGGACCAGCTCAGAAGTCTTTCCAACATTCCTGGCAAAACTGGCTCCCAGTGAGGTGGTTCAAACTGGAATCATTTGTGTCACCTGTTAAAGCCCATACTTCTTTTGGGACAGCTGAGATATGCAAATGTTTTTGAAGCATTTTGCGGAGATAGCCACTGCTCGGATCTCAGTCAGGAAGTAGCTTGGGAATTTGGTAACTTCCTACTGAAAATTCTTACCAATATTTTTTCCAGCTAAGATGCTTTCTTATGGCTCCACAATACAGTTTTAGTTATTGATTCTAATGCTATTCCATAATATTTATATATATATATATATTATCATGTGATATTAACATACCATGTTTGTTTCTAAATTACAATATCTAGTGGTAGGAAATCCATAGAAGTCTATAAGGTGATCTACTTTAAGAAAAAAATACTTTATGTACCCCAGAACATTCAAACACACATAAATTAAAAAAAACTTACTTTGTTTTCATTGAGGTTGATTTAAGTTTGAATAACCTCTAGGAATCACAATTTATTGGCTTTTGCAAGTATGAAAAATAAAAAGAAAGTACTGACTCTAACCCAGAATATACTGCACTCTTAACTGCCTATTTCCTTTGAACTCACTTATTTGCATAAAGGCCTTGTGTCAGCTACACGATCACATGCATCCTGAATAGCGTTTCTGTTCTCTCAGGCTCATTGGCACTACTGACGTCTTAGGCCAGATTTTTTTTGGGGGGGGTCACTTTTGTCATGGAGCTATTCTGTGTACCATCGATGCCCGGCAGCACCCCAGGCCTCTACCACTAGATGCCATAGCACCTCCACCCCTAGTTTGGGGCAGCGGATGAGCTGGTGTTAGAACCATCCCTAGATGACAGCCAGTGGAATGGAAGGCGGCTGTATTAACCAGCAAGGGCCACAGGACAGCACACCACAGACCCGGTGACTTCAGTAATAGAAATTAATTTCTCGTGGTTTTGAGCTAGAAGTCCAGGATCGAGATCTACTCAGTTCAGTTTCCATTAAAGCTCTCTCCAGCGTCACTTTCGTATGGTGTCCCTACATGGCCTTTCTCCAGTGTGCATGTGAGGAGACAGCAGGCAAGAGCCCCAGGCTCTCCTGTTTCTTAGGACTGGCTCCTAACACATCAGAGCCCCACCCTATCGCTTCCTTCAGCCTTAACTGTTTCCTTACAGGTCCCACCTCCAAGTAAGCCTGTGGGCTTAGGTCTCCAACATGTTAGTTTTGCAGAACGAACATTCCAACTTATAATGGGGATGAAAAGCAGCTGGTTTAAATATGTCCACACTTACAAACGGTCGGGACTTTTATTCTGGAGACTTCCTTAACCATGAGATAATGGCTCTGTCCTCAAAGCCTGTGGTTGGCCAGTCAGTCTTTTTAATTCTGTCAAATCACAGCTGTCACTTGTAGCAGTTTCAAGGTATGAATGTCCACGTTCATTTTTCTTGGATTTACAAGGAAAACAGATAAAGACTGTGGCATATAAAAGAGTAAATAGTTGAATTTTAAAATCATATCCAAATCCCTGTTTCCATTTGTTTACTGGAACACTGGAGGTGCTGGCTTTTTTTTTTTTAAGTGAAAACGACAGTATTTTTGGCTTGCACTTCTCTACAGACAGTCATTTTGGGATTAAAAAAAAAAAAACACTTAGATATGTACAAGAGGCTACCAAGAAAAAGATAAGTCAAGAGGCTGGAGAAGTCAGAAAATAAAAGGCTTCCGACCACTGACTAGAATTCTGGTAGACGCATCGAATATAGTTGCTATTGTTAAATTACATGTAAATGGACACACGTGGCCATAGTTATGCATACTCACATACCCACGTGGCCACTCCAACAGCATACCTATTTCCAAGAGCAGGACACACGGTACAAACATAGTGTTTATGCTCCAAATTCAAGAAACCTAGGATACCTGACTTCAAATCTGTACTTTGTGTTTTACTTGAGAAAACACAAGCTTCAGAATGCTCTAGAATAAAACCTAAAGGGATACCAAACTATCATCTGGAGAAAAATTCTACAGCAGTTAAAACAGATACACATTTTACACACACACACGCACACGCGCACACACATGCACACGTATGCACACGCACACGCACACACACACACGCACACACACACACACACACACTGGTTTTAGAACGCCTCTGCAGATGTCACTGCTCTGACGTTACCGTCTGTCTCATGTCATAGACAATGCAGTACACCACAGTGACTCTGCAGGACGTCTCCTTGACAGACGGGTGCCGGGCACTCGGTGTGCAGCACGACACAGCACCCAAGGCGCACCCTGTATGGGATACGGGACAGTAAACACAAAAGTGTTTAAATATCAACCGCAATTTTATGTTCACTTTTTATTCCCAAATATCCACGACCCTTTAGCCCAGGTGAGATTTTTGTTACACCATCTCCTATCTTGAATATCTTCTCTTCGTGTCTTTACTTCATAGTTTCGTCATCTGAACAGGAAGAAACCACCCTTGAAGCAGGCTCGCCTCCTGGTTTAGCTCCCCACACCTTTCAGCTGACAGCAGGACCAGGCAGGTGAAGGACAGGCCAGCCATCTCCAGTCCTGCGAGGGGCACCTGAAGTGAGGACAGTAGTCCTCGACAGCACCTGGAGCCTTGCCTTCCAGGGGCAGGCAGGTGTTTCTTCCCCCAGGTAACACACACCTGAGGCCGCACGGCACGGGGCGCAGGGAGACCCCAGCAGCTGGAGGCAGTGGCAGCTCCCCACAGTCAGTTCACCGTGGGCACGGAGCAGGCTCTCACATGGAACACGACCTAAGGCGCGCTGGGACTCTTCCCTTTCCTGACGCCAGGAAGCTGGTCCTGGGGCAGACTTCTCCAGCTGTTTCCAGAGCCCTTCCCAGAGTGCCATGGCTGTTCCAGGAACCAGTCCGCAGAACATTCCTAAGACTGACGATGAAGATTCTTGGATACTAAAACCAATAGTGACATTTACAACCTCCCAAAATACCCTGGCTGCTGACGCAATGTCAAGCTGGTCTAACTCAAACGCTGGGATACTATGACTTTTTTCCCAGAGAACTGGGGAGCATTAATTGCACAACTCCCATTAATCATCTTGAAAATGGCTTAGCTGAAACCCACACCTCCACCTAAGCCTCATGGAACGTGGGGGCAGGGTAGCTGCCACCGAGGAGGGGAAGACGATGGAAAGGACGTGCAACCTGCTGCTCACTCGTGACAAGATACCCTCCTTGCTCTAGCAGCTCTCCTGGTAGGCCACACTGGCAGGACGCGGGCAGCAGCATGCTGTGGGCACAGGACCCGGCGGAGTAGCAAGGAACAGCCCACATCTCTGCAGGGCCTGGGAGAACTACTCAGACTGCCTGCGAGAAGACACTGAAGAAGCAGCCTGGCATTTTTCTTACACGATGGTCTCAATCCAGAGGGCCCTAAAAACAAGCGTGCAGATGTCACCAATGTCTAACGCCAGGAAGGGCCACACTGGCACCTACTGGCGGCCCCTATTCCACAGTCGGCTCCAGTCCCAAAGAGGACCTGGCCAACATCCCTGCACCCATCAGAGTCTCATGACCTTGAGAAAGTCCAGTGACACCTGTTAGGTGCCAGCATCCCTGGCAGTCCAACATCTGTTGGCTGCTTTGTAGCATCATAAAATTGGAAATGCCAGATCACAGCACTGCTTTTCTTTTTTTCCAATTGCTTCATTAGTTATTTGTTTTTTTGGTAGAGCAACTGTCAGACATCGAAGCTGTTTGTAGCTGAAACGTTTCTCAAGTTTTATGACTTCCAAGGCAGACAGTCTTCAATCTTGGCTAATAATAAAAAGCCCTAACATTTACCTAATAAAATTTTGGGGTCAATTTGTAGTGTATGGTTTTCAATTGAGAAATAAAAAATGTTTTAGAAACAGCACCCAGTTCTTCCTCACACCATTAGGTGGGCGCAGCATGACTTTACTATATTCCCAGGGCTTTCCTGAGGATAAAAAGGAGGTAAAGGCACCCAATGCTCCCTTAAAACAATCCCTTTGAAGACTTGTTTAGAGTGTCCTTTATGGACCTATGTCAGCTCCCAGTTCATTTTCAAAGCAAAACCTCTCCATCTCTGAATCTCTTCCCTCCCTAACCTATGGATTAAAACCCAAAAGGTATGGTTCTATGGTAACAAAGGAACAGCAAAACTCAGGCGGTGCTCCTGTGCCCCAGGCACTGTGTTGAGCTCCTGTGCCCCAGGCACTGTGTTGAGCTGCGTGCTACTTACTCTACTAGTTCCTCAATGTCACTGTCACTTTAGAGTCTGCTACCTTCAGCTGAAGTACCGTCAGCACAAGTGAACTGCCCCGGACACAGCCGGCTCCCTAGAGCCAGATTGCAGAGCTGGTGCCCCGGCCAGGGCACTGAGGTGGACGTTCGCACCAAGCGTACTCCTTTCGGGATGACGGTTCTCTGACCGCTCACTAAAAACACACATGTCCACCGAGCACAGCTCAGAAGCAAATGCAGGCTTCCATCTCTCTGGTTTTTACAAAGGAGAAGTAGTTGTGGCGTCCACGCAACTGGTTTTGAAGAAGATGTACCCATGTAGGAAAAATTAGATGCTCTTTTAATTTCATTTTATCTGTTACTCTTGCCTTTATCCCCCTCAAAGGGACTTCTTATTACAGGATCAACAGTAAAAGAGAAAAAAAAGTTGAGCACCGAGTTAAAACGTCGCTTCGCAGACACTCAAGAGGTAATTGAGTTGTCTGTGTATTTGCTGACCTAGCCTCTGCGATTTGAATATGTCAGGAGTAATGAAAAAGTGCTACACAGTTATACGTATGTGTAAAGTGCCATGGTGATGTTGGATGACACGCTTGGGGGCAGGCAGGACTTCTACTTAGGAATGCAGAAGCATCCGAACACAATCGGAGGTAAACATTCTGATAAATGTTACATTTGCGGCTGCTAGATCCTACGCATCTCTGAAATATAGAAAAGCAAGCCCTGTTTTTGCATGCCTGATGTGGTAACGTTTATGATTTAAGTGATGATAAATGTCAAAGTACAACATTCTGTAATGTGTCCAACAATTTCTGTCAATATTTCCATTATAAATCTCCCAAGTCTACTAGATGTGATGGCACGTGTTATATTGTGCATGTGATCAGTGCTCCAGCAGCGTCCTGGCTACAGCACGAGGCTGACGTCTGGACCTCCACAAACAGGGAAAGATCCTCACATCACACTGCCTTCTGATC
The DNA here is from genome assembly GCA_028644305.1 of Xerus rutilus. Taxonomy (NCBI): domain Eukaryota; kingdom Metazoa; phylum Chordata; class Mammalia; order Rodentia; family Sciuridae; genus Xerus; species Xerus rutilus. The sequence continues at coordinate 2,023,878 of CM053409.1, read as the reverse complement.
TTTCAGAAACACTTGTGTCTTTGCCAAGGATCAAAGACCCTGGCTGTGCCCTGATACCTCCCTGTCAGCATTTCCCCTGGCGGCCTAGAGGATTCTATAACTGAAACCATGTTGTCCCTTTCTTTCCTCAGAACTCCTGCCCCCAGGCCCACCCCTGGATGCTGCTGCTTCCCATAAATGACAGTAACAGCAGAAAGAGAGGTGAGGCAGTCAAGGTCCATCACTGCCAGCCTCGGTCTCCTGACCTCGGACTCACTCTGCCCCTGAACAAGATGTGCTCCAGGACACCTTGCGTCCCTGCTCCCTGCGGGGGGAAAACTCCCTCTCCGGCCCGCGGCAACGGGCTAGAACTGTACTCAGCCATCAGCCCTAGCAGACCCGAGGCCTCAGCGAGGCCAAGGACAACTGGCTCCTGTGCCCAGAACACACTGCTACTGGACGCAGCACAGCAGGAAGGGGGAAAGCCATCTCCTTAGGCAGGTCCTCCAAGCCTGCCACCCTCGCCCCAGAGACTCTGGCTTTCTAGGACAGGTGCCCAAATACCCAATGAAGCCCCTTCCTAAAAATGACTGCTGCGAATAAAACAGGAAAGGCTCAGGGTTTTTAAAAATATTTCACAGATGTGTCTAGTATTCTTCATAGTTTTTGGGGGGAAGGATTCATATTCACAAATCAATAAAAACAAGTAAATGAATGACTGAACTTTCCTAACCCATCTCTAAGCCAGATTCTAAGGCATCAGGTGCTGAAATCATCACCAAAGGCCCTTGGGCAACAAGCAGAGCTGCTCCCCAGCCAGAGTTGAGATGCTGGGCCTGGCAGCAGTGCAGGCCCGTCAACCCTATTCTGCAGACGAGCAGACGTGAGTGTGGAGGGGAAGCCGCCGCTGTCACATGATGTTTTTCTCTCGCGATCGTATCAACCACAGTCAGGCTGCAAGCCCAGATCCGCCCCATGCCTGGCTGGGGCGCATCGACTAAGCACATATCTGCAGTCCTCACACACTCTGGCTAAAGAAGTCAGCCTCAGCCTCTGCCAAGTCCTGACTATGTTCCAGAATGGACATTCTGTGGAGTGAAGTTCCGGAACGTTCCTCAGGCACCCCCTCCAGGATCTACGGGGACTTGCATGCTGCAGCCGTTTTCTCTTCATTTACATGCATGTTCCTTCTCTGGTGTCTCCTCCCGTCTGCTCCTGTCGTCAGCTTTCTTGTTACTGTTATCCAAGCACAATTTTGCACCTCTGCTCCCAACCAGCTAGGAGACAGTCACTTGCTGGCTGTTATCTGCATCCTCAGTTCACAAGTCTGCCCTAGAACACAAGCCTGAGAAGTGGCCCCAAACAGTGCTATGAAAAAAGTCACCGAGTCCCAGGTCAGTGGCTAATATCACATGAACTGAAATCAGAGACTTGGCTTGTTCAAATCTCAACTTGGATATTTATCAGAAGGGAGACATCAGGATAATGACTCAACCTCGCTGGACTGCAACTTCCTCCACCATAAAAATGAAGATTAGTACACCATCCCGGGGACAGAGTGGGATTCAAACGAGGGTACCTGTACAGAAGCTGCCATCATGGTTGGGAGTGAGCCTGTCACTCTCCAGCACGTTCTCCCCATCCCTGGAACCTTTCTGTCTGAGTCCTCCCAGCTGCCTAGCGAGTTAGAGTCTCCTTTAATGAACTAGCCCACGAGTGGCTGCAGATGGCCAATCCAGCCAAGTGGAAAGAACACACACCCAGGAGCCAGGGAAACCCGGAGCCATGCAGCCCCTCACCACCCAGCCAGGTGACTGCATGGAGTCAGCTCTTCAGCCTTCCTGCCCAACCAGTGCCTGCCTGTGAATCTGCCTAAGCAGCAGTCAGGCCTGGGTGGCTATGTCACAGCCTGCCCGGTGCCCAAAGTGACAATCAAGTCACATCTCTTACTGATGAGAAACTGAGCATCTATTTTAAAAGGAGCTGACAGTAATAAAGAACCATCCTCAGGTTAAATTTGATTATGAGATGGGGCCCTATTCAAATGTCACTTTCTGTGCAAAGTTTCCCTCTCCTCTTTTCAACAGGTGGCATGCACATCAGGAGTGACTTTAGCACCATCAAACCGTATACAGATGTCTTCCCCAAGTCTGCATGCATCCTTAAGGACAGGACTAACCCTATCTTAGCAAGCTAAGCACTTTTTATAAAAGTTTGCAGAGTGAGTAAGAGATGTTAGGAGATAGAAGGACATGTCTGGGTTTCCCAACTATTGTATTACCTAGACAACCTGTAAGGCCTAAGTTGTCGAGCCCCAACCATGACTGCATATGAAAATTACAAATAAATAACTAGCTCCCATATCCATGCTCCACCCTCCAGAAGTTCTGATCTGGTCGCCTTGGCGAGGCCCAGGCATGGATGTGTTTCAAGGGTTCTGGATGATTCTGACGCCTGTGTCTTAAGACCAAGGGTTAGTCTCTACTAACATGTGCTCTTGCTTATATATCAATCAAAACATTTTCCAGAGTTCTTTTAAGGCCAGTTTTTATCAACGGCTTCAAGATCATTGTGAATGTTTTCTGTGAGGTAACTAACAAGCAGGTTTCTAAATTGTCCATCTTCTCAAACAGCTGTGCTCAAAGTGAGCGAGTGGGATGAAGAGCGTCCAGAGACAAGGGACTACACAGGAGAGCTGCTCTCCTCTATTCCCCTGGGCATGCCATCCTGGACAAGGTCTCAGGACCAACACCACCTCTGTGACCAGAGGATCACGTCTAAACATCTTCTGCACAGGAAGCAAAATATTTCAAAAAAAAAAGAGCACTGGTATGTCACCAGTGTACCCGAGAAATCCCTTAAAAGTATTCTTTTCGAATGCTCAATATTAGATGGCACACTTAAGAACTTGGTTTCTGTGTCACCTTAACCGCAACAGGTCTTTAGGAGTTCCTAGGTTAACTTGGTAATACTGCTTTTACAACTCAATCATGACCTGTCCAAACTTAAGTTAAAAATTTTCATGTTTATAAAAGTAAACTGGCATATTGCAAAATTCCCAGGTAAGAAGATAAGTCTCAACAGGTAATTGCTGTTTTCTTTGGAAAACAATTTAAATGCGTAGAATCCTCTCCTCAGTCTCCTGTTCAAAGGTAATTACAGTGCTATCACGAACTCTCTCCACTCTGCTATTTAGCCTCTAACAATCCCATGAGAAGGCTCTTATCAGCCTCACATCGCACCTGAGGTTTCCAGACACTGAACACTACATGTAAGGCCAAACCAAGGTAAGGTGTAGAGTCAGGAGAACCAGGAAGGGGTGAGCGTGCAGCCCCCCGGGGGGCTGGCTAGGGGTGGTGGGCAAGGTTGATTTGTTGTTTCAGCTTGTTCTTCAGATAAAACAAATTATTTCAACTGCTATACAAAATAGAAAATGTGTTTCCCTCTTAAGAAGTCAACAAAAATTGAGCAGGATGAGTCTTTTGTTTTCCTTGGAATTATATCCAAGCATATTGACTCTACAAAATTATTCTAGAAGAATTAAATTTATATCTAGGTTAGAAATACAGTGTCTGTGTAAATACATGCAAGAGCAAGCAGAACAGAGCAATTAATTCATTGCTTCTTAATGCAGTCCGACAAAGCAGGCTAGGAAAACGGAAATAAAGGATGAGAAGAGGGAGGGAAGAAAAGGAGGAGAAGGAAGGGCCTTGCTTTAAACGTATTTTACACCAAATCTTAATCCTGTCTAGAACTCATTCATACTTTTAGCCAAGTACTGCTTGGAGAGGCCTCTCACGTGCTCAGTGTTGTGGAAAAGTGGAGTGGGGGGGGGTCCTGAGATGGGAAGTTAAGGGGTGCATACAAACAATGAGGGTGAAAGGTCAGAGGGCAAGGGGCAGCTAAGAGGCCTCAGGTAAAGAGGCTTAACACTTTTCAGGGAAAAGGAGAATCAGCTAACAGCTTCAAGAAGTGAAATTTATACAGGAGCAGTTAAAGAGATACCTAGGTAGAAGTAATACCAATAAATCAAGGCAAAAATGATAAGCAATAAGCTTGTAAGAAAAGCAAAGAGAAAAAATTTGCACAGCAGCTGAGTGTATGCTGGGGGAGGTTTAAGCATTGTGTGAAGGACACGCCCTTCTGCAGCCAGGGAGAGCCACGGAAGGCGGGTGGGGGGCCGCTGCCAAGGCTTTGTGGGTCCATCCCAGCGGGGCGCAAGAGGCCCGGGTGGCCAAGAGCCCGGGTAGGGGCGGCCCACCAGGTAAGTACGCTCCCAGCTGTGGCGGGAGGCACCCCAGGCTGCCATTCCAGGGATACCTTGCCACACCGTCCCCTTCGATTTCTAACTCCCTGCACCCCCCCACACACACACTCCATATGTCACCATCAAAGCTGAACCAGGCCCGATCCCTTGCACAAGCCATGCCTTTGGCCATGCAGACTCAGCTACCAAAAGTCCATGTGTCCTCCCTGTTGTGCCCCTGCCTCTGCTCCCTTCTGTTAGACTTGGGGTCTTGAGTTAGGTCACCTCCCCGCAGAGGCCTGCCTGAAGCCTTCCAGTCTGGGGACGCGGCTCTAGCTGGCTCTGGAGATCCCGGCCCCTACTCGGCGGCTCCCACTCCTGCAGCCAGACTCTGAGGGGAAGAGGCATGACTCCACGCCTCCTATGCTCCAGCTGTGTCCCCCACACCGAGAAGCCCTAGAATAGTGACAGGTTCACAGCAGGGATCATTCATCCAATGGGTGAACAAAGGAGCCTCACGGAGCATAAAGCGCATCACACACCAGATGCATGACCCACAAGCACAGGGACACAAACAGAACTGCGATGCTTCGAAGGCCAATAATGCTTTCAAAAGGCACTCGCTGGCTAATTACCCACCAAACTAAGCTCTATTATATTCAAATTTCTTGCAGCTTCCAATTTTATTCTGTACTTCATTGTTTCCTTTGCACCAACATAAAAGCTGAATCATGCACTACACTACAATCACTTCAGAAAAGAATACATTGTAAGTGTTCTCGGGATTATTCAAAGTCAGAGCATTACTTAGAGACGTAAAGATGCTAGTAGGTAGCTGGGCAAAATCCCCAAGGCACTGCTCAAGGGACGCACCAAAAAAGGAGAGGTAACATCACTTCTTTTCTGTTGTAGCATTTTTTGTTAGAACACTTGGTTTACATGTTTCTTGGTTCCACAAAAACCAAAAGCAATAAAAAACAATTTATTTTGCCTGTTTATTCTCTTAGAATTAAATTCCATTAGCTGATGAAGGCAATTTTAATGTATATTTTCTAGATTGACATGTTAAACTATATTTATAAGCAATAACTGATTACTCAACCTAAGAGAATCCTACCACTTCCTGAACTCAAACACGAATGGTCTTTTTTTTTTTTTCAAATTAAAAGGAATAGTGCTAAACTGGTATGTTAAATGCACTAGCATTAAAAGTATAGTAGATGTGACCATCTTTTAAACCATGTTTTCTAAAATGATTTCCAAGAATTGTGATAAGGTCCAAGTTAACCAAAACAGAACACTATTTTTAACCCTCTCAGATATTATACTTTTATGGTAGCTAGCACTCACTTACCTACACACCAAATATAATCTCAATTTTCATTATAAAAAGTTCTGGTTCCAGCCAGGCGTGGTGGCACTCGCCTGTAATCCCAGCACTCTGGGAGCCTGAGACAGGAGAATCACAAGTTCAAAGCCAGTCTCAGCAATGGCAAGGCACTAAGCAACTCAGTGAGAACCTGTCTCTAAATAAAAACACAAAAAATGGGGCTGGGGATGCAGCTCGGTGGTCAAGTACCCTTGAGTTTAATCCCCAGTACCAAAGATAAAAAGTAAAAGTTACGGTTCCTAATTCACGTTTCTTCTGTACCATAGTTGGAGAATCTCTTTTGGGTGTGTTTTGATTTTTCTTTTTTTAAAATAAATTGTGGGCTGGGCACAGTGCCTCATGCCTATAATCCCAGTGACTCAGGAGACTGAGGCAAGAGGACTGCCAGTTGCAAGGCCAGCCTCAGTAACTTAACATGGCCCTAAGAAACTTAGTGCGATTGATTTCAAAATAAAACTAAAATGGGCTGAGGATATAGATCAAAGGTAAGGCATCCCTGGGTTCAATCCCTGTACCAAAATAAATAAGTAAACAAATAAATTGCGGTCTATAGTAAATCATTCAGTAGGAGAATTTGTTTTTAACATTAATATCATGAAATGTAGAAAACTGGCTAATAATCAAATGCACTAATTATGCAAACGAAGGATAGTTTCTTCTAAGCCTACACTGCACACCATCAACTGCTAGGGTTCTGCTGAAATAAACTGCACGTGGGGAGGATGTAGGAGGAGGGTGGGTTCCTTTCCATTTGTGTGAATCCACGCAAGCACGTCCCACAGCAAGGGAAGATTTGCAGTTAATTATTGAATAGGATTCTTTTAGAGAAAGATCAAACAAGATTACCATGAAAGTACCAAGAATACTTTCCACGGTTAAGCCAACTTCACAAATCATCAATAGCTTTACCGTCGTGGCGGCTGGCCCAGGCCAGCAGGTCTGGGAACAGAACTCTAGCTGAAGATTTCTGAAGCAGAGGCAGCTGTCAGCCCCGCCAGGCCTTCAGCAGCGCCCGAGGTCTCCTGGCACGGGTTTAGGGCACTGCAGCCCCAGGGTCCCTGACCTGCCCGCCAGCCTCCTTCCTGCTGTGGGTGCACGCACCCCATTGCTGTCTCCCCGATGCATGCTTATTAAAACCACGCCACACCCCAACTTGTTTTTCTCTAATATATTTCAGTCAGTCCTTTATTAAAAAATCATCTGTTAATTCACAAAGACCATCTCTTATACGCAAGTTTTCACAAAATTAAACGTTTTGCTCATCCAAGTGGACAGACGGCTCAGCAACAAACATGGTTCCCAAACTTATTTTTTCCTGAGAATTTCAATCTCTCTTATCCAACAACCTACCAAAAAAAAATCAAAACAAACAAACAAGCAAAAACAAAAAACAAAAACAGATGGGAAGGTGGCATGGAGTCCTAGCGAGGAAGATCACAAAGCATGACACAGTTATTTAAGAAGACAGATACTCCAGGGGGGAAGGGGCCCTCGCACCTGGGGGCAGGTGAAGGGCTAAGGCAGACTGGGCTCTGCACTCTGGGCACTGTTGCAGGCATTTCCAGGTAAGCTCACCAGGCCTGCCTGAGACCCCACCGCTCCCAGTCCCTTCATGCCCGGGAGCATATTAAGGCTCTGAGCAGTGAAATGACTCACCCAAGGTCAGAGAATAGCAAGGCGACATCAAAGAGCAGCAAAGAGCTCAGTCCTCAAAGCCAGGGCTTGCACCGGTCTGAGCACTGTCTCTTCATAACACAACTGGCCCTCAGAATCCAAAGAGCCAAGAGGTCCCCAGGAGCAAAAGGGCCAAGGTAAAACCCCAACACAGGTGGGACGTCCCTGCTGCTGGGAAGAGGCTGTTCAGAAGAGCTAGGGTGAGCTGCGAGCAGAAGTAACTGCAAGGCCAGGTCAAGGAAGCTAGGAGGTCACCAAGGAGGATGGCCCACTGCCATCTTCCCTCAGGCCTTGAATTTCAGGAAGATCAGCCCAGGGAAGATGGCCTATGGATACAGAAAGCCTGTGCTCTCACTCAGCCGATTCGAGAGTAAGGAGAGTGTCTGCTTATCCCACGTCCACTGCGCCAGGCCAAAGAGCCTCCCAGTGGGTGAGCAGGGTGAGCTCACACCGATGCCCATGGACAGAGTCCCATGCCAGAGCAGCGGAGGCCAAGCTCGCCCAGAGCACCCAGCGGTGCCACCATCGTCAACTGCGACCGGGGCCCCAGCTCAACAAGCAGTGAGTTCAGGACAACTGAACGGTTCCTGGAGGGTGAGCCACGCCCAGCAACTCCAGGACCCTTGATCCAGGAACAAGTGAAGTGCGAACTCATAAAAAATATTCCTTGCAGAATAAAACCTACTCATCCATGTGTTCTAACCCACGATCACACAGTTGGACACAAGGTAAGGACACTGACGATGGGGGAAGGCACTGGCCCCGCCGTCCCTGCTCCTCCACGTAGCCGCTGGCCGCCGCTTCCTTTCCTTGACTCGGCTGTCCTCCTGTGCTTACCAAATGACCGGCAGATGCCTACACTAGCCATGGAAGGCTCAGGAGGCAGGGCCCTGCTTTGCCCCGCTTGCTGTGTGCCCAGGGAGCTGACCAGAGGGAGCAATGACCCACACGTGAGCTTCCTACGATTCTGTGGCCTGGGTATCGCAGCCTTCCACGAATCTGTGGAGCTTGCAGAGATCCTGAGAAATTAAGTAGACATCTACCGGCCTCCCATGTACCGTGTGAACCAGTTTGGCAGGCTGTGTTCAGAACTAAAACATTACCAAGCTGAAACTCAAACAGCTAGTGCGGTTTAGAAAGGCGGCAATTAGGCAAACAATCTGCAGAAGGCTCTTCACTGTGCAGAAACACAACCAGACGACGCCCCAGCCTGTTGCAACATATACATTAGGCTATGGATCTCCACCATGTCTGTCACAGTTGTGCAAACCTTAGCGTTATCTATGCTACCTTAACAGAAGACTCAGTTTTGCCCCAAAGAATTAGTGCTGCCCTTACAAAGATGGTAATAAGTCTTAGTAGTTGTCATTTTGGATGAAATCATGAATAAAATCTGTCTGATAGTTTTACAAATGGTAGGTTCACCTTGGAAAACCATGCAGGAAGAACTGAATGCCGGTGATAAAAAATAAATTTTTAACTCTTCACTGTTAATGACCACTGGGAAAGTTCTTTAAGTTAGACACTGTTTTCTCAGAGAAAGTATTTATAATAATTACACACTTCTGAGAGTGATGATACCTACATGAGGACTCTAAGAAAGAAATGACTCTTTGGAGAAAACAATTTCTATAAAGAACTAGTGAACTATGTAGTATTCAAATAAACTGTGCCAACCATTTCTCGTATGTAGGTAAGGGGAACATGTATATATACCACAAGTTTACCAGTACTCTTATTTTACATCGACCCATTATTAATTAGTGTGTGTGTGTGTGTGTGTGTGTGTGTGTGTGTGTATCAGCATCTGTTAGTTTATCGCTACGGTGGATGATGGGTGATAGAGTATGTGACAGTTCATCCTCATGCTAGGTGGAAAAAGAAATGTGAAATGCAATTCCACATGGTAAAGGGAGTTAGATACAGAGGACGTCCAGGGAGGGTGACCTCGTGAGAAACGCTCAAGAAGAGGAAGGAATAAGATGAGCTAAAATGGCCCAAGGAGCCAGGCATGGTGGCGCACACCTGTAATCCCATCCTCTCAAGGACAGCCTGGGCAACTTAACAAGACCCTGTCTCGAGAAAAAAAAAAAAAAGTAAATAAAATAAAAGGGCTAGGCTGGAGCTAGAGCTCAGTGATAAAGTGCCCTGGGTACCAAAGGTGGGACAGAACAGGAACAGAACAGAATGCAGTGGGAGGGGAGGGGACGGGGCAGGGTGAGATGGAAAACGGCCCCAGCACAGTCTGTCAAGCCCGAGAGCACCCTGTCCCTTACCGTCTTAAGAAGGTGAGCCGATGGCTCCCTGGCCTGGTGACGCAGTCTGGCTCGGGACATCTAGCTCATTGCTGTCAATTTATGGTAGGCTCAAATCTCAGAGAGTCAAAGGCCCGGAATTTCCACGTCTATTCCAAGCCTTCTGGGGCTTGGGTCAGTCCTGGATATCAACAATTCCCTGTAAGAGATTCGAGCTGCAAGGGAATCTGGAATCCTAGCCTGCACCACAGACCTGCAGCCACGCAACGGCCGCCAGTCCTCACACGCTCTACTGGGAGCACAGCACCTGTGTTCCAGAAGCTCAGAGCTATGCAGAAAACAGACACGCATGCAGAGCGGGGCTGAAGGACTGACAGAAGGCAAGGACATGGACAGTGCCATGTTGCCTTGCTGTGGCAGCTAGGCAGGAGATGACGGTGCTTTCAGGAGGCACCTTAAAGTGGTAAGACAGCACCACTCCAGAAACTCAGGACCACAGCAGCCAACCACTCACTGCACAGCATGCTGGGCAAGTTCAACAGGCCCTCCACATGAGCACGCTTCTTGTCCAAAAGAAAAACAGGCCTCTGGGATTTTTCCACTCAGATGAATCCTCGGGCATATGTTTGCATCTTCTACCAAGTTTTTGTAAAATGACTGCAAATACACTGGAGTGGCTACCTTCCAGAAGAACATGACGGAATCCAGAGCACGGAACACTGCAGACTGCTGTGGCAGTGCCTGTCCCTCTGTGTATCTCTCTCCCCACGGAGATCAGGGCTCACCCCATTAAGGCTATTGCACAATATTGCCAAGGAGGAAGACGAAAATAGAAAGGGGCTGAGAAGAAATGTTAAAGCAGACATTTATTACTCAAAAACTAATGGTTAGCACTTCCAACGCTCTGTCCTTCTTGCTGTTACTTAACAAAGGCAGAGATTCTGGGGTGGTTGTTTATTCAAAGAGGCAGAAGTAGGAGAAGCAGGCCGATTTTCAAAAGCATTCCATTCATTTTTTGAGTTTTGAAACTGCACATGAAATGTAAATATGTACAAAAGGCTCCATGTGTTGAACTCCTTCCCCTTAACACCATTCCAATAAGTCAGGGCAGGTTTTCTCAAGTTTCATCTCAGAGACTCTGAAATTTTTAACAAAAGCAGTACAGAGCAGCAAAAAGTGAAATCCATACCAGTGTAGATACAATACTGCCTTAGCAAGGGATTGTACTTTTTAAAAAACAATAAGGCTCGTCTTCAGCCACCTCTGGAAAGATTTCTGTTTACACTGCACTCTGAAAAGAGAAGAAGCCTTTCACCACCACTTTCTATTTATAAACCTCAACAGCCTCTCCATAATGAAAGCGTATTTTTTTTAACACAAAACTACAGGATTTAATGATTCTCCCTGTATTTGTTATCCAGGCTCAGTAAAAGAAACTTTTTTGAATTGAGGTTTGCAACTCATTGGGGCGACAGAAGCAAAGAGTGCTGATACTTTATTGCCAATTCCCTGCGAACTCAGCCTTTCCCACCAAAACAGCATTGGAATGCTTCATCAGAATTTCCAAAATGTGCTTCCCTGTCAGCCTGTGAGGTGGGGGTGGGAGCAGACAAACAGATCCAGCGTGCCCTAGGCAACCAAAGCTACTTCTCCCTGCTTCCAATTAGGACGTCAGCACTTTGCTGATCAGATTTGCTTTTTCACCACTCATATACACTGTTTTTTATTCTGAATTGAGCCAAGGTGTTTTCTACAGAAAACACCATTGCAATAGTGCCTGAAACATGTTCAGCAATTTGCTGCAAAAAACTGAACCCTCTCAGGCAGCAGCTAAATGCAGAGACTCTAACAGCATGCAAGAGTAAGCTCCCAACACTGTCAGCCCTCCTCCAGGCCTTCGGGAACTCAAGGGTTCAAATGCAAAAGGCAAGGTCAAACAAGAAAGGTCTGCAGGTATGAGGAGCCAGAAGAAGGAAGGGTAGGAAGGAGGTCAGGAGTCTGAACGGGAGCGCCAGGACTGTGAACGCACGCTTAGGCAGTTACGTAACGTGTGCTGCCCTGGAGACTGTGCTTCAAACTCGGGACTGTCATCATTCACTCCAGGTGAGGTTTCCAGTTCTCACAGCAAAGCGCCTTCGCACATCACACTGGGCAGCAACGTCCCCTCAAACTGATAAAGGAGACAAAGCTCCACAGTGGGGGCTCACAAAGCAGAAAGGGACATCCAAGTTCAAGTGGCCGTCCTGCCACTCCCAAGCCCCACGGTCCTGGGCATGTCACTTCCCACCCACTCTCCAGACCTCAGATTCCTCATCGATGGAACAGGAGTGACTAGATTACACCTATTCACCTATGAGACTTACATGAAAACGTGCACAGAGCCCTGGGTCCAATACCTGGCAGCCTAGAGAACAGGGAGAGGTTTTTACAGGTTTATTTAGAGTTGCTGGATCAAAGTTTCCGGTCTCCCTCAGCAGTCAGTGCATTGCAAAGGCCAGAACGAGTTGCTTTGGTTCAGCTGGGCCTGTTCTGCTGCTCTGCAGACTTAGGGACAAGGGCGTCCTCGCCCAGACCCTGTGACCCTCCTCCTGCATCAAGTATCCCAGTTCAGTAATGGTGTGGCTGCTCCACAGATGTGCCTCCCCACGACAAGAACAGGGCAGCATCTCACTTGCAGAAGCCTGATCTCAGCCTGCGTCAGAGGGCACCACTCGTTCTCACCCATCAGCTGTGTGTGTGCACGTGTGTCTAAGTGTACACAGGCAGCCATGTACACACAGAACAGGGCGTTATGGAGATTGGTCTCTGTTCAAGGTTTGTGAGATATTTCTTGTGAACGTGGGCAAAGATGGAAAGTTAGGTTCTAAATCAGAAAAGGTTTATTATTTAACTTTATTAATACTACCCATATTTCCATTTTGTAGTAAACCAGAAACTCCATCACCAACTTACCATCTTTCTTTGCCAGTATTTTAGAGTATAGAAATACTTTATTTTAATTGGAACAATTCATTCACCTGTGTTTGTGAGAAAATGATGTCCACGTGGGCTCATGGGCTGTCTAACATACTGGCTGCCACTGGTGAAGGTTCCAGATCTCTAGCCCTGGCTTGCTAGGCCTCTGAGCCAGAATCACTGGCTGTTTTCCAAAACCTCTGTGTCCTTCTATCCCAGCCTTTCCCCAAAGTGGACCTAGTCGTACATCCTCAAGTCAGAAACCTTAGGTTGGATGCAGTCAGGCAGGAGGAGGAACTGGATGGCAGAGCCCTCAAGACCGAGGCTTCTGCTCTCTGCACAGGAACTGATCAGAGCAGAGGGCAGAGGTCGACTGTGACACCAGGACTGCGGGCTCAACTGGGACTGCAGGAGCCTATAAAAGCCAAAGACCAACCACCCGTGCCAGCAGCCTTCTTATATTCATTTTTCCAGTTCTGTGAAGGCAGGAACTGGTATGCGAAGAGCTTGGTATTTTAATGCCGCATGTCCAGCCCCCACCACTTGGTAAACTCCCAAATGGACCGAGCCTCCACTTCGTCAGTTACTGTTTATATGAACGGTCAACAAAGACAGGTCGAGGCTGGCGGCCAGCTGGGTGCCCTCTCCTGCTGACTCATCAGGCCGGCACAGAGTGCAGGGTTCAAATTTCCTCCCAAATTGCCTCCATCCATGATGCCAGGAGCCTCTGGGGTTGTTCTTGAACACTCAAAACAAACATCTCGACTAGAAGAACGTGAAGGGTCTAGTGAAACCCTGTGGCCACAAACAACATTCGGGGCTGGAGGAGCCCAGGCCACCCCATCGCCACTCCTCGTCCTTTCCCGGCTCCTCACAGGCCGGCCTTCCCAAGCCCACTCAGCACTCCTGAGGTTGATACGCCCTCTCAGCTCTTCCTGGACTACTGGAAACAGAAGCAGAAATGGCCGGATCTGCCCAGAGCCCCTCTCTCTCTCTCTCTCTCTCTCTCTCTCTCTCTCTCTCTCACTCACTCACACACACACACACACACACACACTCCTTGTTTTCTACACGTATAATTATAAAACTACGAGAGTCACAACTGCTCAGGGAGCACGTATGGCTTGGAAGCGCATAATGAGCGTGTACCTGGGTGGCTGCACTATTCAGCCATAAAAGCTTTCTTACTGTGACTTCTGATGAAAGAACACAATCCAGAGACGCAAAGGGAACCATTTTGTGGAGTAAGGTGACATCTGCGAAGGGAACACTTGCCCAGAGCATCTGCAGCAGTGCAGGAGGGCTGAAATTGGGCTGAGGGTTCTGGTTCTGGACCCAAGGAAGTCACGACTTTGGAAGGAGGAAACTTACCATTTCATTTCCTTCTTTCACATTTTAATTTTTAAAAAACAAGTTCGAGGTTAGGATTTCCAGTCTTGGATGCAGACAGGCTCCTTCTTTCCAAGGACTTGCTCTGCTGGCTTTCCCTTAACAACAAACAGCCTCACACTGCCCGCTGCGGAGCGGGCCGCACGGGGTGCAGGGTTAGCTACCGCGGTGCTACCAAAATAGCCAAGGCGAAGGCCAAAAGGAGCACACCAGAATTGCTGCGAAACCCAAGCCTTCCATAAGGGTCTCCAAAATCATCGAGAAAGGCACAAGCCCGATTCTGCAAGATAGTTCTTCCTTCATTACATAATACGGAAACCACCTTAGGGAATCATATTTCTCTCCCTCTAGAATACAAACTATTAAAGTTAGACAGAGTCTCAGAAGGACTCGGAACCCAAGCTGCACTGTCCTGCTGTGTCTGTGTACTGATCTATTTTTATAACACTGCAGTCACGGATCCAACTTACCAAAAACCTGCTTCGACATTCTGCAGCACACTGATTCAAGAGAGAAGAAAGCTCTAAACTGTATTGGTTTCTAAGAAGTCAATCTCCTCTAGACTATTCAAGTCCAGGCCATAAGGAACCCCAAACCATAGGTAAGCTCTTTTGAAACATCTGAAGTGTTGCCCAAAAGCATTTTAATTTTTCACAAACTTTGTAATTTCCTGCCAGGTAGGGCAGTTGCCTCCTCCTCTTATGTAGAACAAGAAAAGTTGCTATTGTCAGTCTGCAAGCCAGACGTGTCTGCACCCATCCTGGGGGTGTCCTGACACCCCAGAGGGAGGGGTGTGTCCCATCATGGTAGCAACCCACCCCACAAACACACTACAGCTAGACCATCTCATCAAGTAAATCCTTGGCCACGACCTCCTTCCACACTCAAGAATAATGCCAAAGTGAACTGTTTCTGTGTGAAGAATTTCTAACAGTTCAAGGCACCCGAGAAAAATAGAGAGTTCTGATAGAGTGGGATTTGCCAATTAAAAAAATGTTGCCATGGAAACAGGCTGTAATATGTTCTAAGAAAAATACGAGCAGGTTATGCTCTCTCTCTAGTCATTGCATCTGAACATAAAATGTGAAAAACACGATTATGGAGAAAGGTGTAGCTCTCCCAGGGAGCTTCAGACACACGCTCCTGTTCATTAAAATTTAAACACACACACGAAGTTCCTTTCCTCAACCGAGAATGAACAACATACCGTTTCCCTGAATTTTTCCACAGATTACCTGACTAACGGATCACTTCACTGTATGCTGTGATTTTCTCCCCTACCACTGAGCTTTTCTTTTTTTTCTTTTAACCGAAGTATTCTAACTAGATTTATATTTCATAAAAGTCTTCAAACACTGTGTTCTTTGACAAATAACTTTAAAAATATCTTTTGAGCTACCCCAGGGGCAGATCATTACAAAGGATCCTTTGACATTCTAAACATTCTAAATGCCACATGTTAAAAAATATCCCGAGTCTATCACTGAATGTTCCTGACTGTTGACTCAAGGGATTAATATGGGACAGGCTCTGGCCAGATGACCATGACCGGCCACGGGACAGAAAATAGCAAGCCATTCTATCACTTTTATTACTGCTTTACTAACCCGGTCCATGACAAGAATTCCAGACACACTGTGTTAGTCTTTGGGTGGTGACCCGAAATATAAATATTAATGTTTTATAGAAATTCTACCATGCTGTCCCAGATTATACTCATTTCAAGATCATCTAAAACCCAAGTGACACATTTAAATTTTGAGTTTTGAGATGGGTGTGGTGACACATACCTGTAATTTCAGCCCCTCAGTAGGCCGAGGCAGGAAGGTGGTAGGTTCGAGGCCAGCCTCAGCAACTTAAACGGTCTCAAAATAGAATAAATAGGGCTGGGGAGGTAGAATGCTCCTGGGTTCAATTCCCAGTACCACAAAAAATAAAATGAAATGTAGTTCTCCTGCTTAGGGGAACAGTTGCTTTTTTTTTTTTTTTTTTTTGAGATTTACTGCCCAGCATGGCACATCAGGTCAACAGCAGACTCTAAACTTCAAAATCACTAAGCAAATTTCAAATGTGCTCACCACCAAAAATGCTGTTTGACGGAGATGTGTCCATTAGGTTGACTTAATCATTCCATGCTGTGTTCATGGGTCTAAACATTACTTCTTACCTTGTAACATTCTGAAATGGTCATTTTACAATTAAAATATGGAGATTTAAAAATCAAGTATTCCTGCATCAGTTGAGGGCAGAAGCACCCCCACGCGGAAAAGCCCCAGCAGAAGACTTCAGCCACGTGAGACGCACCCATGGCTGATTCTCCAGGAACCCAGCTCAGGGTATTACCACCAGCCATCCCCACAGCAACAAGAACGCCTGCTTCACAGAGCAAGAATGTCCTCGGGAAACCTGACTTCAACCTTTTAAAATCACAAGTTGGGAGACGAAGAGCACCCAGAAGGCAGGAAACCCCTCCCGGGGCCCTGCGCACCAGGCCCGGGAAGACGAGCCTGCCCACGTCCCTTCACTGTCAGCTGCTTTCTCTAAGACGTGCTATTCCACCACGGTTTTATCATGAAATTCCACCTAAAAGTTCTGTGATTCTTAAATGGACAACAAAGTTTCTTTTTCTTTTCTTCTTTTTTTTAATTTAACTTCTAAAAAATCAGTTTTCATTTAGCTTGGATTCTTTTCAAATTACATACATTTCACTTTGAGTGTTTTTCTGTCACTAGATAGCCAGGCAAAAACAGGAGAGTAATGCCTCCTGGAAATTAAGAAAAGTAACACAAAAATGTTAGCCCCCTCATTACCCAAATAAATAACATGGGCTACAAAGTCAAATTCTCAGTTTTTTCTAAATAAATAATAAATCTAACAAGTCCAATAGTATTCCTCTTTAATAGTATGATTTACTCAGGTGCTGTACTATATAGACCTGCTCAATATCTATCATCCAATAGATCTGCTCAATGATCTATTATCAATATAGATCTGCTCAATCTCCATCATCACTATAAATCTGCTCAAGGTCCATCATACAGAAAAGAAATCTGAGGTGAGGGAGAGTGAGATGGCAGATTCTCCGAGTCCCCAGTCAAGGGTACACTCTCCAAATTGATCATTTTTTTAGGTGTTATTTTTCCAAGATGGTAGCAACGTGGCTTTCAAGGCAAGAGGGCCTTGAAATGTGTTATAACAGGCTCATGTCCACAGAAGCGTCGATGATGTGTCCCCTGAGCATCCACACCAGGCAGAACACCCAGAGGATTCCAGAGTGCCCTCCTGGGAATTGGTTCCACAGCAGCCACTCCACGGGGCTAGGCGACCTTTGCTGATCTTGTGACAGGGAACCAGCTCTAGTGCAGTACCATATTCCTACTCAGCAAACCACAGTCCTCCACACCCAAGTTCTCGCACCTGCTGTTTCCAGAATACTCCGGCTCTGTACAGTGCAGACCGCCAGCTCTTGAGCAGTGGACAGCCGCCACAGAGATCCCTCCAAATCCTGTGGACTCCCAGAAAGAGGTACACGTGCAATCACCCCAAGTTTCAGGGCATTCGGATACCCCGAGACCTGACTGTCATCTCAGGAGTGAGCAGACGTTCTGAGAACCCCAAGGTTAAGGTGGAATCCCAAACTCCACCCGTGGCCCCGTCGTTAGAGACTACAGGACACAGGGCCCAAGTGAGCTCCCAAGAGCAAGGCGGGTTGCACAAGGCCACTCTCGGCTGCAGCCTGACGGGCAGGCTTCTAGATGGCCATGGAAAGAGGGTGTAGAGGAAGCGCGGTGGAACCTGCATCCCAACAAAAGCCTGATGCTCCCTCCAGGGGCTTCTGTCCTACGAGCTCCTGCAGGCCAGAGGTGGAACCAAGCGGCACTTCCCTCCCCGAGTGTGAAGAACAGGCCCTCCCAGGAGATGGGAGACATGTGCAAACACCCCATTAAGATCAGGGGGTGCGCTGGGCAAAGCAGCACTGCCGGGAGTACCCAGGCCAAAGCGGAAGTGAAGCTCAGGGAGATGCTGGGGAATCACGGGGACAGAAAACCATGAGAAAGGGAACCCCACAGCACTAAGACGCAGTAACAAGGCAGTTCCCTCCCCGCTGCGGAAGACAAACATCTTCCAGCCAGAATTAGAGAGGCGCAGTGTGCAGGGCCCGGGAGGTGTCACGCCACGTGCACAAGAGACGCAGACCCTGGAGAGCCCCCAGCAGAGCCTGCCCTTCCCACTCCTCCTGCAAGATCAGGGTTTGTTTTCTCTTTCAAGATGAAGGGCGGGGAAGTCAGGCTTCCATGTTCTCTCTCGTGTCTCTGGCACACACAACGTTGGGTGTCCCCAGCTCTGGTCCCCTTGAAACAAAGTCATGTGGCCTGACATCCCAACAAGGCGTGAGGATCCAACCGACCTCACACTGCACTTTTAGGACTTGATGTCATGACTCCACAAAGAAGAAGTGTTTCTTCTGCCTGGATCAATCACGCTCAAGGGCCACGTGGAGGAACAGAAGGGTGAGTAACTAGTTCCCGAGTGGCAAGCCCCTGCTGGGCCAAGTGGGTTTAAAGTCACACCACTTTCCAGGTATGTCTGCTTACGTGGTTAGATACTACCACCTGTGCTTACTAAACAAGTCTAAATATACCCTCCTCGGTAACCAGGGAGCGTGTTATGACTACGTGGTTGCACCAGGGCTTTTCCCAAGTCAATCGAAAAACACCGAGCACCTGACGAGGCCCTGGAATCAAAAAGGAAGATCTGGGCGCTGGAGCAGGTAAGGACGTCCAAGGAGGAGCTGGCCGGGGGGTGGGGGTGGAGAAGGGGTGATGGTGTGACCCCTGGCATCAGCAGCTACCCCTCCTCGCAATCTTTCATGGACTCAATCATGTGAAATAAAGTTGAGTTTCAGGGAAACAAACTTTAGCTTTGTCTTACCCTAAGTTACAAACCTAAACTACATCAATATCTTTTAATCAGAGATGAAAACAAACCTTCCACAAGAAAAAGATGCTGAAATCAACAAGAGTGAATATAAAAAACAGTCATGTGCAAATTAAATGAAGAACAATTTTCACAGAGCTATCAATACAGAGAAATTAAATCATAGGAAGGTTTGCTAACGATGGAATATACCCGATCTTCACCAGTCTGAGCTTTCTAACCGGCAGGTCTCCAACAAGCAACACGAGAGCCTTTACCTGTTTTGCTCAGCATCAGGATTTCACTCTGTAGCCAATCAAAATATACTCATGCGCTTATGTTATATTAAAATTTAAAATAAGCAGTAAATAGAAATGTTCTTGACAGAACAGTGTGCACTTATGGGTGGAATGTTCTTACATTTACTTTCGAGCAAATAAAGACACATAGCAGTTCCATATGCCCTGGGGTTTTTCTGCTGCTGCCTGAAATTTACAGACAGCTCCAACAAGGAAGCCCATAAAATTCTGCCACCCTCACGCACACCCGCATCTGCACACATTTCCCCAAACCCAGATGTGCTCATTTATCAATCCAGGCTTTGTTACATATGACTTTGAATGTGGTCGGAGTTCAGAGCCCCATTTATATAAATGCAATGTACATGTAAACTTGGTCTAATGAAAACATTCATTATATAACCCTAGTCTGGGGAAAAAAAGATTTTTTTTTTTTTTTTGCAATTAAGATTTGTCTAAAAACAAGGGAGAGTTTTCTGAAGCAAAGACTTTATTCTATTCCATCCACCACATCCTATTTTATTTGTGAAATATTTCTCCAATACTATAGTATAAGAACTTGCTATTAAAAACAAGACAAAAATATCTTACTTGAGATTGGCTTGTGAATATTTTGATGGCTCACAGAATCTGCCTGTGATGGTAAACAAAAACATATCAATATTCAGAGGGAAAAAGAGTAAGCCAATGCTTACAAATACACGCAGTGGAATACACACAGGTCTGGTGTGCGTGCACAGGGATGCCTAAAAACAAACACGGTGCAGGGAAATGTGTAAAAACTACACTCAAACAGACCACGGTAACCCTCAAAGGCAGAGGTGAGCAGAACGCCTCAAGGCATCTGACTCCCACTTCTTTGAGCTCAACGTTGCTCTGCATAGGGACACGGAGCAGGAGGTAAAATCCATGAGACTTCCCTCAATACCTCCTTAAGCTCATACCTAGCAACCAATTAATAATCTGAAAGTCTTTCTAACCATCGTTATTTTCAGCAATTATGAAATGTTAATGTCATTTAGAAAAATCTGTGTTCCGATAAATTCAATAAAGATAATTCTGAGCAATTTGGAAAGGTTCCAGGAAAGGAAATTTACCTTGCCAAAAATATAAACTTCAATCAAAACAATAATTTGAAGAAACATTAAAATGGTCTTACACTTGAACCTCTAAAAGAAGCTGCTATACACACACAGGGAGCTTCTAATGCAAGGGAAAATGCTGGAATTAACCAATATTAATGGTCCTTGGTTGACAGAAATTTTTTCAAAATAACCACTTGAAGAATTAGCAGACAGCTAAACATGCAGGATTCCCACTTCAGCGTAGGTTTTGGCTTCAAAAGAAAAACAAGGTTAACTACCAGAAATGTCAGTGGCAACCTTACCTAACAAGCTGTTACACTTAACTGTCATTGTTTCCAACCTAGTTTTAGGTTACTCAGTACATGATAAACATGCACAATGAGTATTTTATAAATCAGAGTGTAGTTGATAAACGTCCAGTCTCCTATCAACACGTATTTCACAGGCAAAAGCAATAATACAGGCACATTTAAAAACATTTTTGCAAAAGGCCATGTATTTATTCCATAAATATCAAGTAGGAACACATGAGTAAACATGGAAACCAATTTAGAGTGGTCGAAGCATTAAAACGATTTGCACTTTATTGTACCTATTTCATAGAGTAAAATGTGAATTTAGGCATCACAAAACAAAACAATGATAAGAATATGCTACCATCTCCCATTTGGATAAACGGAACACAGATATGGTATTCTTCCTGTGTGGATAGTACTAGGATTCAACCCAGAGGGACTTTACCACTGAGATATTCACAGCCTGTTTTTTCAATGTTATTCGGAGACAGGGTCCTACAAAGTTGCTAAGGGTCTCATTAACCAGCTGAGGCTGGAGCTTGGCAATCCTCCTGCCTCAGCCTCCCCAGCCACTGCTCCTGGCTCACAGACGTAGCACTCCCAATGCGTTGCCTTTGTGTCCACCACTGCCAGCCGTACGCTGCATCAAGCAATAGCTTGACTGATGTGATCGGTCAATCACCTAAAAAATTCAGGGCACTACAGAAATTAACTGATTTGCTCAACGTTAAAGAATTCTAAATGATGGCTGGGGTTATGGCACAGTGGTAGCGTGCTCACCTAGCACGCGTGAGGCACTGGGTTTAATCCTCAGCACCACATGAAAATAAAGATTTTGTCCACCTGCAACTAAAAAATAAATATTAAATAAAAAAAAAGAATTTGAAATGAATAAATGCCAGAGATTCTGAACCACAAATGCATGGGCCCCAATATACTGATGTGCGTCACAATATACATTTAAAAAAAATTTCATCCCTAATCTGTTGTCTGATGCATGACCACGATGACATTTATTGTCACATGATGTGTTCTAGGGACTGTTCTAAGTGCTTTGCATGTATTAGCTCATTTAAGATTTTACAAGTCTACACAGCAGGAGCTATTATCATCCCCAAATGACAGATAACAGGAAAGAAACACAAACGGGAATTTGCGAATAATCTGTGGCCACGTGGAGGAGTCCAGGTTTGAACCTGGCAGCTCTATGGCCACTCTCTGGGTCCTGGAGACACTGCTCCCTCTTCACCATTTACACATTCAGGCCTCTGCAGACGGGTGAGTAAAAGGCAGATCCAAATCCACCCAGATGCGAAGGCCCACGTAAGCACAAGGACCAGGACAATCCAGTGGAAAATGCATCAACTGAATAAATATAGTTGAATATTATCACGAATGAGGACATCTTTGAGGAACAGAACAGCCACCATCCCCGTTGACAGCTGTCAACTGCTTGGGACACCCAGCCTTGCTGCTGGGCTGTAACAAAAAGCTAGACTGTGAACCTTGGAGCACCAGCCTCCTCTGAACCACACCGGGAATCTATGGGGAGAGGGAGGGAAGGGAATAGGAGGTGAGACAAGAGGGAGACGCAGGAGAAGACGCAGGAGCAGGAGGCAGACCTCCAGGCAGAGCAGCGGGCACAGCAGCACAGCAGGCTACTGCTAGGGGCTGGCGGCAGGCCCAGGACAGCAGGCTGTGTGCCCCACGTGGCCCTCATCCCAGGAGCACACCAACAGCCAACAACCCGTCCCTTTGTGCTCCTGGGCTGTGGCTCTCCTCTTAGCTGGATCCAATGTGCGACCGTCAACACACAATCTGACCGTGGACAGTGTCCAGGCACGGTTAGTCAGCAAGTCCTGTCTGCCCAGGCACCTCCCTGTCCTTCAGCAGCCCCACCTCCGCGCCGAGCCCCTCCACAGGGCAGTCCCTCGAGGTCCCCACTGAAGATCCACCCAGTGCAGCACAGCATGCCCTCAGACCTCAGCACAGGACAGCAGAGACCAGGGTGCACCCACCCACGGCCAGGTCCTCAAAATGTGAGAATATTTTCTAAGACCTCTGAGTCAAATCCTTGCACACATCCAGAGACATTAATAGAAAATACTCTTTTCTCAAGGAAAAACACCCTACACTTTACATTTTAAAGATCTGTCATTAAGAATTGTTTCTGAAATTTAAAATTCTTTTTTTGTGAAATGAATTTCACATTACCCTTCAAACTACTGATTTATGAATATGTTAATATTTCCAGCAGCTGGAATGGCACCCTGGAATACCAGCCTGAGGGTGCCAGTTTTGAGCAGACACACCTCCCAATATAAAAATATGTAAAAATTTCTCCGGGAAACCAAAGACTGATAGCTAAACTTAGGTCATGTGAAGTCTAAAGGAAGATGACTATGGTGGACACTGCCATCTCAAATCTTTTTCTTATGTGATGCAGCAGTATGAACCAGTTGGAAAATATTCTGTTTGGAATTGGAGAAATATAAGGAAATTTATAAACTAGTTCTCCATTATTATAATTATTGTTTATTTTTATGAGTTCATTACACAGAATGTTGTAAATATTTGTATGCATAATTCAGTGGTAATCAGTGGCATTTATCTTGACTAACATAATCTACAGATTGCAGCGCACTTGTGATTTCAATGGAATCAATCTTCAGTCCTCTAAACTCTGTTGTGAGAACAGCTATAAACAGGTTGCCAAGAGAGGCCTTTTAGTGTCAATGTTTTACATGAGGAAGACAAAAAAGTTCCTTTTGGGCAAACCCATATTTATTTACTACCAAATGCAACTGATCTCAAAAGGGAATGAATAACCTCAAGTTCTTACAAGATACGTGGGCTTAGAAGACAACTTCTTTCTAAATAAATAAACGCAAGAAAAATGTAAAATCAAGCAACATGAAGAAGTTGACTCTTCTTGTCCACTGGGAGTAACCCCCTTCACGAGCCCCCTTCTGATTGATGGGACACAGGCCTATGGTGTGGGCAGGAGCCGGGGAGTGGCCCTCCATGGTGGCCTCCACGACAGCACCAACATCTCTGAAGTCCTCCTCTGCTGCCCAATTATCAACACTTGTACTTGCTCAATAGAAGTTTTTCCATGACTAACTCATCAATGTCACTGTTCTACCCATTTTTTATTCAGTTTCCTTCATTTTCCAGTGTCCTCAGCTCCCAAGTTGACCCATGGCATGTAAGGTAAACCCCAGTGTACGTTTTCAGTAGCCTGGGCTTGAGCCACGGCAGTGTGGCTACTCCATGGTTTTTAGCAGAGACTTCGTGGCGCAGCTGGGAGGTGCTAGTGGCTGACGCGGATCAGAAAGAGTGGTACTCCATCAGAAGATGCTTAGAGCATCTTGCTCTCCCTGGGTCCATTCTACTAATCTGAAAATGGCCTGTCTCCATCCAAATCTCGCCCCAAATCATGCCTTTTACTAAAATTTTAAAAGTCAGATAATCTGTAAATAATACACTGTACATGATGGATTTAAAGTAAGAGCTGAGTTATTAATGTTCTTATATAGTTAGACTCTTTCCAATTCAAATGTATTGTTATTTCTAAGATTACATGTTTCTAAAACAGAAAAGATAAAGGAGAGGCTCATTTTCAAAACAGTTTTCATATGTAAAAGACAGATATTGAAGCATTTACACAAGAAATGTTATACATTAGGATCTGCTTTAAAATACCTCAAGGTCACCCTCATGCAGAACAGAAAGGAGCCGAAGGATGGAAGCAACAGGACTAATAAAGACTGAAGATTGTCAAAACTGGATTATGGTATTCATTTCATTATGTATGTTTGAAGTTGTTTAAGACTTGCTTAAAAATATAGGAAAGTGCACAAGTTTCATATTAAATCACTATTTCCCTTAACTAACTAAACCACTTAAATTACCAAATATAGATTATGCCTAAGGTATTCTCACTTTGGAATTTAGAACTTTAATTACTTTAAGTAAACATGTGACATACCTTTAATTCTATTACAGTACCATGAACACTGTCATTCTACCGTCTTTGTTATATCGAACAACCAGTGTCTTAACGTTTGGAAAACTATCGCTTCACTGTTGAAGGCAGTTAAGTGAGATGGTATCTAGAGGAAAATCTGCCTTTGTTCTTCATCCAAAATAACTGGCATCAGTAAGCAATGAATTTGAAGTCACTCGTTTCCACAACAAATAATAAAACAAAAAAAAAGATGACTGTGACATTCAAAAGTTTGCTCACCATCCTACTGGCTGTGATGCCTGCTCTTCATGAGGCCTGTGTATTTAAATGGCAGCCCTGCACCTGTTATAATCTATGCCCCCAAAGCATCAGATTGCTGCATTTCCAAAATATAACAATAAACTAACAAATTCCTTCATTAATCTTCCAATGAGGACCACTTAAAAGTAAGTGGGGCATTACAGCCTAATTCAGTTCATTTTCCATAGCATCTACGTTCAGATGGCAATGTGTCTGGCAGTCTATTAGGTGCTGAGGGACATTACCCTCTTTCTCTGCAGAGCTCAGCAGGATGACTCACGTGGCCAAAGAAGACAAATGGATTGAAAGGAAACAAACTTAAGTGCTATAAAAACCAACCTGTAAAACTCACAGGTGATGAAAGACATATACTTTCTAGAAAAGTCATGTCTTAAAATCAGAAATGCATTATCTTTAACTTCAGAAAAAGACACTTTTGGTCACGATTAAATTCAAGGTTAGAAAGTCACTGCTCAATATTCCAACAGCAGCCAACCCTCGAGTTAGAACCAGCAGCCTAGGTACAGCGTTTCAGGTACACTGTGATCTCCAAAACTGCTGTTTTGTTTTCATTTTAATTGTGCTCTTAATAAGTCACAGAATCTTAGAGTTAAGTAAGATGTAAAATTAGCATGAGACAACCATCCCACTGTGCCAGAGAAGAAAGGCAGGCTGGTGGAGTGGAGCCTTGCACTCCTCCAAGGTCGCAGCAGCCTGGCCTCCTCTCTCTGCAGTCCTCATCACAGGCTGCTTGGTGGATGCTTTTTAAAGTTTCCTCTTTTACATTTCTAAGTCCAAAGATCAACTTACACAGAGAGATCTACATGTAGATCTATATATAGATATATATATATATGCACATATACATGTAAAACTTTTCACTTAATCACTTAGAGAAAACGATTACAAACTTATGGAGATTATCAGGAAGTCAGTTAGGCCTCATATCCATTTTATTTTCAAGTCTTCTGACAACTCCACAGGACCCTTACCTCAGTACCTACGTTATGGGTCTTAAGTTTGTTAAAGACACGACTTCCAATCTCCAGGACACTGAAGTGGTTTCCAAATAAGCCACCCACCGCCATTCTGGGTTTGGCTGTATACAATCATCTGAAGAATTCCCGAAGGAGGGGTTGGTAGGGGCTGCGCCCGAGGGAAGCAGAGCAGCATGCACACAAAGCCGTCCCTGTCCCTGGAACACTGGCACATCTGGGACCCAAGTCCCAACACGGCCTGTGCTGGATCTTGACTTAAAACTCCAAAAGTGGTTATGCCAGCAAAAGGCCAGACAAGTCAAAAAATAACAAATGGGATTCTTCTTCTCTGCTGTAATAACAAATCTCCTTTCCGTTCTTTTGCAGCCTCTCTTGCTGTGTCTGCCCCTCAGGTCACAGCCTTTTAGCAAAACTCGATGTCTCTAGTTGGATTTTTTTTTTTCCTGAGAAGTTAAATCACGCTAGCAGGACTGGTTTCAGAAGCCAGTCTGAAGTTATCCTTATGCTGCAAATACAATTTTTTAAAAGTAGGTAGATTTTGATCTCCAAATCAAAGGTGTCCTCTCCTAGAGTCATGAGCATGCACACAGTTACGTTGAACAATTAGAGGACACGTGTGGTGAGTACATCACCTGGGCTGGCAGGCAGGCTCCAGCTTTCACACTGGTTCTGACAGTGGTGGGTTTCCTGACTGACTGCAGGCCTGTAATGGACCTACCTCTCCCACCTCTACGCGCCGCCCATGTACCTCCCATGTCAAGCTACACAGAGCAATTACAAAGGGTGTACTGTCCCTTGGCAAGTGATCTCTTGCTGAGATAACAAAACACAAACTTACTGTAAGTCATACTATACTACATTGTATACAGATGTCCCGTCTTAAGGAATTTTAAATATAAAAGGTGTGGACCCTCCTAAACAAAGACACTGAAACTTAGGCTGTGAAAGCAAGAGAGGCTGTTACTAGAGGCTCTACGCCACAGCTTGGGTGATCACATTAAAGAAAGAGGAAACTGGATTCCAGGAACCGAGCGTGAAGAATGGGACATCTTAAATTTTTATATATTTTGGGAACAAAACTTCCCATGCCCCCCAATAGATGTTTTCCAAAGAGGCTCTGATGGACTTGGCTGGAGTTATCTACGCGGTCACGTTCCCCAGTCATCAGCTCTTTGAGGAATCAATCTCATTCCTAATTTTGGTTCAGAAAAACGATCACGTGAAGACAATCAGATCAAGACTATCACCTACAGAAGGGCAGCACACACACTACAGTGTCTGGGCACAACAACCAGGAGCCCTGCAGGTGCCTGGCGAGGGCAGCATGCAGCCTAGTCTCAAATTCCAGAACGAGCCACCTGTCTGCTCTGAGCTCAGGCACCTGATTCTCAGTTCTCCCCCCTCGGACAGGCTGATCACACTGTGGCTCAGTGGGTTGCCACTTTATGCCTGGATGGCACTGTGGGCCAGAAAGCCCCTGCCTCACCTCCTAGGAGTGGCTACTGGGAAAGAGAAGAAGTCCAAGCAGCTTGATGTTGGGCTGAGACAGAAACCCGTTTCGCTGGGTTTGTGGATTTACCCACCACCTTGGTTCTCTCTGCGCACTGGCCTTCCATGGACCGGTCGTCCACAACAGCTACAACAATTGTATACTTCTGTTAATAACGTGGCACCGAGCCCTGCTAAAACCTCACCGCCACACCCCTCATCCTAGTGGCTGTGGCATCACCTGTACATTCAACTTTGAATGAACCACATCTAGAACAAAATCAGCTCCTGGTGCACAAGGTCTTTAAAAAGTCCTAGCACCTGCAATTAACTTCCCTCAATGCCATTTTCAGATGCTATTAATAACTTCTGAAAAGCAAAACAGAATAAAAGTATTAAATTTGTGGATAAAAATACAACTGTAAAACAAATGTATAATTATAATATTGTAAACTGTAACTGAAAAGGACTTTTGACCATGTTTTCATAGGTTTAATCCTACTTATGCTGTTATCATGTAAAAACCCGAACACTGTCATGACATCGTCTATGTTATTTGAAACATATTTCTATGGTTCAGTTTCCTAACTCTCTTCTTTAGTTTTCAAACTAAGAAAACTTCACATATTTATTAATATAGATAATTCCAGAGATATTTTGGATTTGTTCATTCTATGAAATCATCCCTAACTTAGAGCACTTAAGCAAAATACTACATCTACTTCAACATAAATACAGAAATGAATGAATGCAATTAGCCCATGGGAAGGGTAACTGGGCCATCTTTACCTTTTTACTTTTTTTTTTTTTAAATTTTTACATGTCTACCACTATGATGCTCAAGCAAGAACACTCCTGCCCACCAGAGGACAACCTGGACACACTGGGAGTCACAGCTGGAGGTCAGAAGAAACAGCTGAGGACCCGAACTGGACAGGGGACGCTGTCTAGCATTCTCCTATAAGGGAGGACCCCCCACAACCAAGCCTTAACCAAAATGCCTACAGTCCTGAGGCTGAGGAACTCTGGAAAACGTGGACATTTAATAACATCATATCCTTCATAAATAAAACGGATTCTCTTTCTAGGCTACAACTTAAAGTGTAAATTATGCTACCTGACTACAGGTGTGTGAGACAATCTGCAACTGGTGCAGCTGGGAAGCTTCCTCTAATAACTGAACGTCTGCACAGGCAGCTTCCTCTAATAACTGAACGTCTGCACAGGCCGTCTCTGTCAGGATCCCTGCAGCGCTGGGTCCTGCCAGGGATCTGCTCCGCGGCAGCAGAGAGAACTGAGACCTGGGAGCAGGGGTGCTTTGACAGTGCCACTATCTGCAAGTCAATCAGGCTTGACTGGCCAATAAACAAGCATGACATCAATCATAAATTCTCTAGAATCACTGCCAATTCCTACTTATTTACTCAACAGAAAGAGTTTGCAGCAAGAAATAAAATGATTTAAATGACATCCAGCACCCCACAAAGCCAGGTGTCTAATTATAGCAACTGCTTTCTTCTCTCAGCAGTATTAGCTGCAGAGCACAGGAGCTCTTCGCTGTAAGAAATGAATAAGTAAATATTTTTAGATATATATGTTATCATATAAAAATGTCTATATATTTAATATATATTTTATGTATATATATACATTATATATAATTTTAGAAATCATTTTTCTAAGGAGAAAATATCTAAAAAAAATAAAGTTCTCAGGTAAGAAAAACAGGCTAAGGCATCAATTATTTGGTTAATTTATTAAATGGCTAATAATCACCTAAATCTGTCTTTGAATCATTTTTAATATTTGAGTTAGCTCCTATCAAAGTTGCGTGCACTCTCCCCAAATTAAAACTATCGAGACCAATCCTTTTCACAGTGTTTTCAGGATGAGACACCTGAATGCAAATCTGCTGCGGATCACTGCTCCGCTTGAGTCTTTCAGCTGCGTCAGGTAACTGCCCTCAGAGAGCCCTGGGAGCCTCTGCCTGCACCTGCAGCCCTGGACCCTCCTGTCCCCCTAACTGCTCCGCAGTGCAGGAAGCTGTGGCCAGCTCCGGGAACATCCTGTAGTTATTCATGCTTCTTTGACTTGAGGTATAATGATACCTGGGTCTCAAGTGTGGGTTCTCTCTATGTGCCTGATTTACGGCAAATCACCACCCGCGATCACCAGAACAACTCGAAAATGCCTGCCTCTCCCCTGGGTTCCCATAGCACCCAGGGTTCTCCGTCAGGAAACACAGCCCAGGCGTGCTTTCCGTATCTTTCGTCTCCTATGTCACGTCAGTCTTCAAAGGTAAGGAGATCAACCTGTTCCCACTCGGTATCGCTGGCAGAGCCCAACACAGGGAAGACACAGGCTGACGACCCAGGGGCAGTGTCACTAAACAGGTACATGACAGGACTCTGAAGAGCTGGGCACATGGGCCCCTCTCTCTGGGTTCATCTCTTCTGATCAAGGTATAATCACACAGCCTCCTCCAGTGAGGCTGTCTGCACACTGAGACCGTCCAGGCTCCGCTTCAGTGTCTCTTATACGACAGCTATTTCATGATTATTTGATGAATGAATGAATCAAGAAATAAGTCATCAAAAATGGTTGAGCATAATTAATCTAAGGAGAGCAGGATGTGGGCAAAGATGACTGGGAAAAGAATGTGTATGTGCCATTCACTTCTTCAATGAATCAGAAAAAAGTGTGAATACACGTGTGTTTGTGTATATATGTCACACATCAAAAATGTAACCGGGCTGGGGGCGTAGCTCAGTGGTAGGGAGCTTGCCTGGCATGTGCGAGGCCTGGTTCAATCCTCAGCATGAAAAAACACAAAAATAAAAAAAAATAAACAAAATGATTGGCACAACTGCCTAAATGGTACATGGGTAACTGCCATTTGGGGGGAGGGCCAAATTTTTCAAAATAAACTGTTGAGAACAAATACCATTTAGTTATGATAAATGTGGAAAAAACGGAGCAAAGGGCTAACAGAATACAGTGGGAGCCCCTCAAAGGACAGGAGAAGCACCCCAACTAGGCCTGTGGAGCAGGGCAGTGTGGTCAGGCAAACACAGGGGAAGACAGAGAAGAAGGGGATCCCAGGCAAGAAGGGGTTCATTCGTGGATTTCTACAATGAAAAACTACTAAAACCCGATTACTAGACAGACATGGCTTGTAGCCATCGCTATCTTAACCACCAGATCGGGGACAGGGGTGGGGCTCCAGGGGCTGTAACAAGAAGCTACCCCTGCTTCCCATAAGTGAGGAAGAGAAGCTGGGTGAGGAATGAAGAGCAGAACCACTAACCTGATTACTGGGGCAGGCCACAGCCCTACTCAACACCTGTCAAGGGAAGATTCCAGAAGAGGACAGAACAATGACATCAGACCCCAGGCAGAGTTAGCCACCGGAAACCATCAGGGCCAGGCCTGGTACTTGGCTCCCCTGAAAAAGGCAGAGGAATCTGCCAGACGTGACAAGCCGGTGTCCTGAAGAAGCTGGACAAGGAGGGAAAAGGACAGCAGCCTCGAGGGCAGTAAGGGCCAGGTCTTCTAAAGCCCTTGGGAGCATGTTCTGGGTGTTACCCGGGTTTGATGTTTACAGGATGAGGCCTCTAGAACTGCACAGGAAGCAGACAAAGGTTTGTAAACTGGGATGACTGGCTAAACCCCTCAGCATCCTCCCAGCTTTTTAAATCACTGTGAGTCACTGAAGAAGTTCTACTTGAACAGAGGAGCTGCTGTGGCACTTACGCCCCATGCGGCAAGGGCATCTACTAATCCCACTGAAGAGATCTAGAGCTGTCCCATGCTGTCACCTCACCCCTCCCCCGGGCCCAGAAGTGAACCCCTGCTCTGGAATGCAGACCCTGGGGCGGGGGGTCTGGAGCCAGCTCGCACTGGCCAGCCAGATGGCCAGAGTGTGGGCGTCCCTTCCCAAGTCCACATCCAGCGGCCTTGCTTTGGTGGTCTGAAAAGTCATGACGTTGGCACTGACACCACAGGATCAGCACGCCTGGCAAATCAAGGTGTTCTGCCCCTACAGGGCAGAGAGTGTGACTATCAGATTCCACAGGACCCAGCCCACTGGGACAGGCAGGAACCAACCACGCACCTCAAGATAAATAACAACTGAAACGTTATCTTGAATAACGGTGCAAACAAAAACTACAGGAGAGATGGAGATTAAATTATATTTTTAAATTTAGTTCAGCAATCTGTTGGCTATCAAATTGGTTTGGATGCCTCTTATAAATCAAATGATTTGAAACTTGAAATGTAATTTGTCCTGCCCAAGCAAATGACAAGGTCAAAACATATATATAGTTCCTGCTAATGTCAGCAAAGGCTGGAGTGGAAACCTCTTCTTGCTTATATGTGTGCTGAAGTCAAATGACAGGACAGGTGTGTGAGCCTGAACAGTGTTATTCTGAGGATGCAAGGGTCTGATCTCCAGGGACATTATGAGTCACTGTTCCTAAGTAGCAAAGCTGGTCTTTCAGTGAGTCAAACTGTTTTCCCTTCAAAGGAAATCAATCAAATATACTTGTTAATGTACTTTTAAGCAACTGATATATTTCTATTACGTGTACTTATTAGTTTAAGATGGCTTTAACAAAATCAGAGATTAACTGATGTGGATCCTTTAGTTTTTCTTTGAGGGAAAAGACTTAGCTCATGCTTTCTTATGCAACCCACCATTGGAAAAGGAGCAAAATATGTTTTACTGTTAAGAATAGAAGGAAAAATAAAAATCAGAATGCTATCGCTAAGACATCTCAATTCATTCTCCTTAAGAGCAAAGGAAACTGACCTACTTAAGGAAAAAACAATGGAATGAAGATATTTAAAAGTGAATACAATACAGACCCACATATGTATATATTTCCTTTTTTTTTTTTGGTACCGCGGATTGAACTCAGGGGTACTGGACCACTGAGCCACACCCCCAGCCCTATTTTGTGTTTTATGTAGAGACAGGGTCTCACTGAGTTGCTTAGCGCCTCGCCCTTGCTGAAGCTGGCTTTGAACTAAGGATTCTCCTGTCTCAGCCTCCCAAAGTGCTGAGATTACAGGTGAGAGCCACTGCACCCGGCTACATGTATATATTTCAAATATCATTTGCCCTCTTTTCTGTCCTTTATCCTAGCGAGTCATTTAAATACTGAAAGGTAATTTTGTGCCCTTCCTTTCTCCTCCTTAATCACTCCTTTCCTACTTCGAACTCAGGGTTATACAATTCATAAGAAGCTATCAATAAATTTGTGTTTAAATATGAACAAATTTTAACCTTACAATATATCAGCAAAGATAAAGACATATTTACAAGCATTGAATAGAGTGCTTTTACATGGTGTACAGCTTCTCAAACTAAAATTCATTTTTAAGCTTAAGGACTCTTCCTTTACTCACACCGACTCCTTGCTGGATACCAGTTTTCCTACTGGTGTGGTTTATGAAACTCAGTATCTGAATGCCCAAATCCCTCTTCCTTCCGTGCCGCCTACAGGGATGCTGTGCCCTAACCTGCACTCACAACCCTGCCGTCTGCCTTCTCACTTCCCAGGTGACCTCTGCACCACCGACTCCACGGGTCCCTCAGCTCGACTCAATGGGTGCCCACCGTTTGCTCTGCCATCACCATTCACACCCTGATGTGCAGATGATGCAGGACAAGCCACCCTGACGTGTACCTCTTGGCAATTCTACTGGGTCAGCTGAATGTCCTCTCGCTGAGGCTTGGATCTCCCTCATCATGAGCCTCCCCTCCTCTGAGTCCATCTACAGCCAGGGTCCTGCGGGCACTGAGACTCAAGCAAGCAAGAATGAGGTGGCCAGGGGAGGCCCTTGCGGAGCCCCTGCCCTGGATGCTGCAGGCTGATGCCCTTCCCCCACTCACCCCAACCCTAGACCACCCGCTCTGAGGGCACCCTCAGAGCGGTGCTCAGCAGCTGCTCCCACAGCCCCCTGGTGAGGACCCGGCTCCTCCAAATCTCCCTTGCAGAGGTGGGAACCAAGTACCAGGAAAGCGCAGGAGAACAGCCGCGGTTCGGGTTACATGACACAGGATCTTCTTCTTTTCCATACACCTCACTTGAAGTCATCAAGGCAAGTGCTTCCTTATTTTAGAGGTAAGAAAACCAGCTCCGAGATATGAAATGTCTGGTCCAGGATCCCGTAATTAACAGCGGCAATGGTGACTTGACTATAATCATGGGTTTCTGGATGCTAAACCCCACCTCTGTCCAGTAGCACCATTAGGGCTACTCAATAATGACACCGCCGTCCTCACTGGGGTCTCTACAGCACGCTCTGCCAACAGCCTGGAGACAGGCGCAAGGCACATCCTGTAGTTCGGGACTTGAATGCTGTTTAGAAAATGAGGACAGCAAAGACCAAGGGTCACCCCAACAGTAAGTGGGGAACCTGGGGGATCCAGTCAGGTCTGCTCATTCCCCAGCTGCACCAGGCCCCACTGGTACTGCTGCAGCTGAAGCTGTAAACCAGAAACACGGAGCCGGGATGGCTCCGAATTAGACCCACCTGAAGACCCACAAGAGCATCTGCACATAAGACACGCACCCTCCTCTGGCACAGAGAACAAAAGTAATTGTATTTCTATGATTTAAAAAAATTTTAAATCATTTCTACAATAAAGTGGAAGATCTGAAGGCACAGTCACATCATTTTACTCCACATGAATAATTTCAATCTGTCAACAGTGTGCAATTAAAGGCACGTGCCCTGTAGAAGGCCTCAACCTGGGCACACAATGCCACCACGCTTAGGGGGCCTTCTTAGCCCTAAGGATCACGGAGGGGTGGGGTTGGTGCAGGGGGTGGACATCTGCACAGGCAAATCCAAACAGTTTAGGTGTGGCCTTTCTAAGCAGCCTCCTCCCCTCTATGACATATTCTTGGGTCCAGGTACCTAAGGAGCAGGGATTGGCCAAAGATATCATAAAAGGGAAGGCGGCCTGACTCATGTTTCAGTGCTGGCAGCCCGTGGGACTGTGAGGGGGATCCAGGAAAGGACAGAGGGCCTCGCTCGCCCGGCATCTGAGACCATGAAGACCACCTCTGAGTCTAAAACGCAAGCCAGAGAGACAGCGTCTTTCTCAGCTGACAATCCGAGGTGTCTGTAGTGACGGCTCCTGTACTGCTCTATGGGCTGCACTGCCACGCACACCCTTCGAGAGCAAACCGAAAGCCCCTCCACGCCGCCACGGCCTTCCAGAGCCCCACCTTCTTCCCCTGAGAAACGACGAGTGTGAAGAGGCCAGAAGCCATTTAACACATCTTTTAAAAAGGCAGGCTCTCCTCTCCAGCCCGGTGGGCTGCAGGGCAGCGACCAGTCACCAGGATCGACAAGTGCTCCCCGAGGCTCAGCTCCACACACCACAGAGGCTCCGTATTGGGGGAGGACACAAGCCAAAGGTGACACAGGACAGCCTCTGCTGTGATTTTATCGGTCAGAGTGCTGACACTGGCCGGAAAAAGATCAAACTACTGTTGGGCAAAGAGCAGATTAAAATTTCAAATTAATGCGTTCTAAAATGCTCACTTTCCCATAGCACAACAGGTGGATGCCGGTATCCAGGATGTGCCCGTCTACGCTCTGGCTTCACCTAGCATTGCGACTTAGCCCAGCAGCAGCAAGCACGCTGATGCAACCTGGCATTTTCCTTACTGAATGCTCATTTCACAATGAAAGAAAATAAAATTTGGAAGAAAGGTTAATTCTATAATCTTATAAAACCTCAATGTTTATACACGTCACACTAACTTAAGGAACATACAAATATTTTAGACTAAAACTAAAATGTAAACTTAGTGTTAACTTCCAGGATTATCAAATATGTAGTAATTAACCCAAGTTCAAAATGTTTCACTTCGTTTTATTAAATCCATAGCAAATTTTATAATCACAGATTTTTATTTTAGTTTAAAATTTAAATATCTACGTATGTCCTAATTATATCATCTCAGGGGGTTAAATTTATAAAGCAAAATGAAACTTGGGTGTGGACACGGTCTGCAGCATTAGGCTCACTCGCCTGTTTGATCCTTGTGAGGACAGTGTGGGACACAGTGCTACCACCACGTCCCCCAGGTGAGGTCCAGCGGCACTTGGACCCAGACATCAGCGCTGGAGTCCCACACCCAAACCAACAAGCTGCTCTGCCTCTCAGACACACGCAGGGACTGGGTGTTTTCCCCCATGCGTTCAGTTAACTCTGTCCTCGCGCCCTCTCTCAGCAAGTGCGCATGGATCCCGTGGAAAAGTGCCATCCCAGAGGGGCAAAGGTGAGTAACAGCACTCTTGTTGTCAGCAGTTCCAAGTACCATGAGGTGAGTATTATTCAGGAAAGAATGACGATCCGCTCAGAAAATGGCTGTAAACATTTCAGTAAAAGCAGAGACTTGGGGAGAATCCCAATGTCCTCACCTATAAAAATGGGCATAATAAGTATTTATTTCTAAAAAGACAGAATCCTAAACTACAATTAAGCATGCTAAGTGGGTATTAACTTCTCTTCCAGCAACGGATGCCCATTTTTATTCTTCATGAGCCAAAGGCTTCAGACTTATTTTTTTTTCATATGGTAAAAAATGCAAAGTTAGAGTCAAATACATAGATATAAAAACATCTGCTTTGGGCTTTTAAAGAATGAAGAAACTTGAACATGGAAATAGGTCCTGGAACCCCCAGTGCTGTCTCCAACCTGTGTGACCTCAGACCCAAGAGCACAATATTCTCACAGCACTTCACTGGCGTCCCTGCAATGCAGCTATGAAAACGCCAGCTTAGTCCACTCCTCACAGAGGCCTCCTGCAGAACAGACTGGCAGGAGACCATGAGCACAACTGCGTTTAGTGCTCAATCTGCCACCTGGCTCTCGATTACACTTTCATCAATAATTCTGCCTCCATCTTTCTCCCTAAATTAATCTAAATATACGTAGCAACAGATTTACCTCTTCCACAAGGATTGATAGACCAAGTCCTAATTTTCTGTATAAACCTCCTAGTGCTCACCTAAGGCAGGTAAAATTCAGGTTCTCATCTTTTCTAATATTCACCCATCCACGGAGCACAGACCTGGCACTCTAAGGCCAGGAGGGCTGGGGAGGGGATTTGGGAGGGCAACAGGTGGGCTGCAGAGTCTGTCTACACGTGTGTTTGCAGGCCAGACTTGGGGTTACACGCTGATGTGCACTGGGTTCTAACATCTCTCAGATTCTCAAACTAGACCATAAACCCAGGAAAATGCTAGCATCTATGGCGATACACTTTTTACCAATTAATATGCCTAAATATGGCAAGAACTCCATGAATACTTGTGGAGTTACATGGTTTACACTTGGATTCACCCAGCAGCACCCACTTTATTATATCCACCTAACCACTCATGTTCTGAAAATAAAAGAAAAAGAACACAAAAAGCAGGCAAGACACAGCCTGCTGGGTCCAGTCTGCGTGAGTGCCCTCCAGGACTTCCTCCCCAGCTTCTGCTGCGCCCAGCTGGTGCCCACAATTCTAGCCAATGGAACCTAAGCGTAAATGAAGCTTGATTGGAGCAGAGGTGACTGGGCTAGTGTTGTTCTCCTGTTCCTCTCTGCAACAGTCTCAGCCCCTCTGGAGGTCAGGTCTGCAGGAAGGAGGAGCAAGTGTAGCTCTCTGAGCGGCTGGGGAAAGGACAGCACTGCTGACCTTTTTTTTTTAAATATTTTTTCAGTTGTTGATGGATCTTTATTTTATTTATTTATTATTTATATGTGGTGCTGAGGATCGAACCCAGTGCCTCACACATGCTAGGCAAGCGCTCTACCACTGAGCTACAGCCCCAGCCCCACCACTGACCTTATAGACCTTACAGAAGAAAGAAGAAAACCTTGTGTGGGCAAAGCCAGAGCTTGGGGT
>CM053409.1:1933069-1986214 GCA_028644305.1 Xerus rutilus | reverse complement strand
GACTACAATGAAAAGTAGCAACGAACTCATCTCCTGTTAGTAAGATGACGCACAGGTGCATCAGAATGATACCCAGCCTTTCAGGTTCAGTTATTTCCTCCAAGCTTTTGTACAGAGTAAAACCTTTCCAGTCAAGTGTGGACGAAGTCACAAGCTACTGACGAGAAGTCCACGTTCTACTCTTTTTTCTTTTTGTTTTCAGTTTTTAACATGACATGAATACCATGTTATATTCAGCTACCATTTACAAAATATGCAAAAGTGAGTTTCCCGCTCTTTTGTGCACCAAGACCCTGACGCTTGCCTTTTTGAGGTTGCTTATGTTCTTTTCTTGAACTATAAAACAAGACAGCGTAGGTAACACAAGTCAGAAGCTAGTTCTGCCAGTGGGCACTTGGACAGATAAACGCAATCGCCAGAAATAAGTGCGCGGTCACCCCCGCAGAACTCTTGCTCCAGCACGAGGACAGGCCCAAGCGGCCCATGTCCTCTCCCCTCAAGTCCCACCTCTCTACATTTCCGAAACCACTCCTGCTGAGGAAGGAGTGAGGTTGACCGTCCTCTCTGAACTTCCCGACTCCCAACCAGCCCTTCTGTGCATCGACACCTCACCGGCTCTGGGGGTGGACACCTGAGAGGACAGCAGCTGCCCACTGTGCCCACTCCAGGTCCTCATGCCCTCCTGCCACACACAGGCAAACCTTCAAGGGTGCTTAGTGCTCAGTCCTCCTTTAGTGAAATTTACCATCAAACCAAATGAAAATGAGGATAGGACATACACTCAGTTCTTCCAGATCACTGTGATTTTCTTAATCCACTTCTATTTCTTCAGTTTAGGATGTGAGCACACGGACCAGCGCTCACTTCTGGAATAGTGCTAACTGCCCTGTTGACGATCTGTGTTTTCTCATCTCCTTACTCCCCAAAGCTCTGTCCACTTAGGTAATTCAACATTTCCTAACTGAAAATTCTGATCCTGCTCTAAAAACAGTCTACTTCCACAATGTCAGATAGGGAATTTTGCCCAAGCTCGTGCAATGAAATCCTTGTAGTATTTATTGTTTCCTAAAAATAATAAAGGGGAAGAAGAATGTGATACCAACAAAATGTATCCACCTATTTACTCATTCATTCCTACTATCACATACTCATCTCTTAATAAAATATACACCGAATTATCCAGGTGTTGGAGGAAAAAAATGTCTTTTGTTGACATAGTACATTCCACATTCTCTAGTGTTGTTAAAAATACATTTTCTCCATAAGGGGCAGATGGTTCTGTTTTCTGTTCCCTATTTTTCCTTCAATTACATACACTTTCTCACTTGGGAAATACATGTGAGACTCTTTTGGACTGAATTTTAAATATCTTCATTTTTAATATCCATGACTTAGCTTGAAGCAAGAGTCTGAACTCCTTCCTCATTCCAGTATTCTTCTAAGAAGATTAAACATATTACCAATTACACTTAAAAAATTACGCTTTCGATTTTACTGCTCATGAAAGCCACACACTCTGTGGGATTCAGAGGCAGAACTCAGGGCAGGCTGGCTTCCATGGTTTGCTTCTAGATGTGCTTTTCCTGTCACTGCTTTTCAGATAAATGAGTGGATTCACAAAGATGAAGAGTCACAGAAAGTGCAAGACCTCTTTGGACCCATGCAGCCCAGGGAGGCGCGACGGTAGGCATGGTCCAGAGGACACAGGACACAGGTGGGTTCATGACCAGGCAGGAAGCCCATGGAAACCAGGGGCTGGCTCCACATCCAGGGCTTTGTACACAGTCTCCTCTGGTGACTTTAGTTTTCCTTGTTGTAAAGCACCTGACTTCCATCAGAAGTGCCAAATACACTGAAAACCTTAAGTAGAAACTGAACTAACCTGACATAAGGGCTAGCCTGTGTAAGCTGCAGGCGGAAAATGGCCAGCCTCGCAATTCAAACACAAAACCTAAATTTAAAGTATCTTTGAAATGGAAAATTGTGACATAAAAATAATCAAGAGGATAAATTAACTCAACTTCAAAGACATTTTTAAAAAATAAAGCATCCATTAGTACTTTCTAAATCAAGTTTTTTTAATGTTACTTTTCAATCTAGTGAAAATATTTTTTTTAAATAATTATGGTTTCAGAATGAACATAAATTAAACTTTCCTGAGCAGAGATGTCCTTTTTAAAGGGATCTGTGTTTGCGTAGCAATCTTAATACAGCAGTCAGTACTGTTCAGTTCTGTTTATGAAATGTTTGTTTACAAACACGGCAGCGTGGTTCCGACCTTAGAATTACACTAAGGAAGCAGGAGCTCTGTCTCTGGATGGCACTCTCAACACAGCTGGGGGGCACACTAGGCAACCCAGGCAGGACGGCTCTCCAACCCAGGTCAGGAATCACGAAGACTCTCTTTCTGTGCTTTTAGTTGGAGCAGCTCTGTCCTTTGGTCCTGGGCAGCCTCCACTTCTGATGTAGATAATAGTGGCTTCAAACAGCCCGGGCAGACTTCAAAGCAGATCCACAGGACACACGGCCACACAAGGCCTCACGGAAAAACTGATGCTGGAATGAGCCCAGGAGAGCGGCCGACGTTCGTCCTGGGCCTGGCCAATCGGTGCTCCCCGGTTTGCTCCTAGGATCCTGCCCACTCCTGCGTCAAGCCCCTCACATTCTTCTCAGGAATGACATGGCACCTGGGAGAGGGTCAGGATGGAAGGGAAGTGGGGACCGCGTTCAGCCCCCGAGTGTGGCCTGTTTATGTCAAAGGCATGAATTCTGAGGGAACACAAAGCAAGGGGGGCTTAGAGAGATCCCGGGAGAACATGTGACTGAACCGCAGAGATGCAGCTGACGCGGGGTGGACGTGACTGCAGGTGGCTCCCTATTTCCAGAGGGGCACTTCTGCTCCTGTGCTGGCCCGGCCCCCTTCCACCCTCCACCCCATGCTTTAGAGCTCTGGGCACCTCACCCACCACATGGACTTGGCTTTCACATTTGCCTCTTGGTTAAGAGAAACTTCTCCAGACTTTGAGTTTCACCGTTCTCAGAACTGTTGGTTCCCAGCAGCCCTCCACCATAAACAAGAGGCTAAATAACCACGTCTGCTGGAAACACAGAAGAACAGCAGAAAGGAGTAACAGCTTTTTGAACACTCGGTGTACTTCAGGACTTGTTCTGAGTGGTCTATCAATTCATTTAATCCTGAAAATGATGCTATGGCTGGTACTACACCCACTCTGCAGATTAGAAATCTGGAGCACAGAGAGCTCAAATGACTTGCCCACGGTAAGACAATGGGTACATGGAACAGCTGGGGTCAGAGCCCATGCTACCTGGCTCCAGGGCTAATGTTCTGAACCAGAAAGCGAAGCCAGCACATTCGCAATTCCACTTCGCAAAGGTTGGAATCTTGTTGTTACAAATCATGTCTAAGGTGACCTTGATGTTTCACACACGCACAAGGCAGCTTAGCGGTACAGTCGTCCATCTAAATGAAAACCGCGTTTTTAAATATATCTTTGCCTTATTCCATGTGCCATTCTTTAAATTGCAAGATTCTTTTGAAAACTTGTACGTTGAAAGCAGTTTCCACACAGGAAATCAAGAGTGGTGGGAATTACCAAGCACAACTCACTTCAGAACATCTTCTCCCTTGGCCCTGACACCTCTGTTTCTAATGACAAAATTCTCCTCGGGGAGATGATTTTATTTGTACCACTGCCTCTTACGCTTTTTAAAGAGTGAAAGAAAATATATTAAAGTGTCAAGAACACATCCGGGATGAGGGCTGGGAGGAAAAGAGCTGATACTCAGGTACCTAAGTTACTTCACATGGAAAAGATTTTACCATGAGTTCAACTTCGGTTAGTTAGTACATACTGCTTCAATATCCCCAAATTAGTACCCAATTAAAATTCGCATAGCAGAGTGCCAAAATAAATGAAAAGCAGGCATTAGGAAATAAGAAACAGGGAAGTAAACAGTGAGGTAGGACCATGTTTCCGTGCCCGGACAGTATGCTCAGCCCAGCAAGAACCCAGACGAGAGCCAGATAGGCCAAGAGTATGGAGGACCACAGAGTGACCGTCAGGGTGCCTCTGTGCTGGTAAAACACAGCAAAAGCCAACACCTGCCTAAGCGTGTCTCCCAGTGCGCGCAGCCTGTGGGACGGCCAGAGCCGGAGTGGGAGGCCCACACTGGGGCACCTTTCAGAATAAAAAAGCACAGGTGGCCCTACTTTCTACAGAATAAAGTACAGGTGCTCCTGATCATTTTTCTGTTCAAACTCAACCTTCTGTTTACCCTCACATCGATGCGTGTATTTATAACACAAAATTTTAAATGTGCGATAACTCGGCACTTGGTTGAAGAGCTGCTTCTTGAGGGACCCTGGAAAGTTCTACACCATCTTCACCTCACAGAAGTTCATCCGCAACACACCGTCTTCTCCAAATGAAGAAGACTCAAACATTCACAGAGACTTCTGCGTTGATTTCCCTCTCATCTCCAGTTTTCTAGACCGCTGTCAGGTGCCAGGCACGCCACCCAGGATTTGAACACAAGGCACTGATGTGTGTGGCTGGAAGACACCTACCAGGCCGTGTCACAGGAGCGCCTGCCCAGCCACTGGCAGTCACCTGCTGGAACCAGGGCGCTGCGCTGTCCTCCTTGCTCTGTACAGCAGTCTGACTTCTTCCCAGTGCAAGCCGCTGACAGGCAGCCGGGCTCCAGGAGGATCGTGAGCGCCTGCTCTGTAGTGCTGGTTGACTCAACAGCAAAAAAAATGTAATTCTTTCTTCTTTTTGGTATGTCTTTTACGTGTGGCACAGACATTGACTGAAAGATGCTTTTACTTTATTATTTCTGGGAATAAACATCAAAAGAGTAGTGAAATTTATAGCAAAAACCAAACCTCACAAGCTATGCCAACAGCGCCCCACAGGTGTGTCAGCCTCTGGCCGCACACCTGACCGCGTCACCCGCACGTCTCTTCACTGTGTTCACGCATCGCAGCCACAGCTTTACAACAGTGCAAACTTACAACCCTGTACTGACAACCTCTTCATAAGTATCTAGTGATATAAGCATGTATCAACGTATCAGTGATATATTTACAAATACATTTTATCTCAAGCCTCTGGCACCAGAATTGAGTTTCCAGTGCCAGAAATATTTTTCACTATGTGAAAAAAAAATGAATGTAAATGGATTCCTATAGCTCTCAATTCTCTAAATGCCATCTGCTTACAACATTTTATAAACAATTTAGAATACTTTATTCTGACATTAACAGGCTACACTGACAATTTTATAGTTCTGCCAGGTCCCCAAACCCAGTCATTACAAAGATGAGGTACACTCAGCTCCACAGCTTTCTGTTGTTTGTACTGTTTGTGGAACAGTGTGTGACAGAGTGTGTGTGTGCTATGTGTATATGTATGTGAGAGTGTGTCTGTGTGAGTGAGTGTGTGTTTCAGTTTTATTTGGTTTTCCAATCAGACATGAGTCTGAATTTGGACTCACCACTTTCTAGCTGTGTGACCTGGGAAAGTCACACAGTCACACCAGCCATTTACTGGCTGTTTTCTACATCCTGCCCCTATGCTCTGGGGCAGACTCATCTCAGTAAGTTAAATTCCATCCTCCTAAAACCCTGATAAGGAGATGATGTGGTGCATGTTTTAGAGAGGGTGGGGCAAGGGCTGAGAGAGGATATGGAGCAAACTGGCCAAGGTCCACAGCAAGTAGGGACAGCAGCCCAGAGCTGAGCTGGGAGGTGCAGGAGAAGCTCGTGGTGGCAGAAGAGGTCAGGACTGACTGCATGCTGCTGCTCACACCCAGGGGTCACAGACAGCAAGGACCTCTGAGGATGGACTCAAGCCACACTCCCTGGCTGAGCCCAGGTGCACAGTGAGGGCTGATGGCCTTGCCTCAAACTCCGGCCACAGTTTCTTCATTTGTTAGGGTGAAATAATAATAATAATACCTCAAGGTGTTTTGTAAAGAATAAATCAGATTAATGGAGCTGGGAGTAGCAGGTAGTCAGTAAACTACTGTAACCAAAGAGACTGCTTTAATTTTGAATTGATTCAGCTTTTATTTCCACATGAAAATGAATGATAAACAGGAATGTCTTGCTTTTGAAAAGTAAAAATGCCATAAACCCTCAGAAACGCAGCACGGAGTCCCCTCCCAAGGTGTGTCTCCCGTCAGCTGCTCTGGCCTGG
Organism: Xerus rutilus; assembly: GCA_028644305.1. Lineage (NCBI taxonomy): Eukaryota > Metazoa > Chordata > Mammalia > Rodentia > Sciuridae > Xerus > Xerus rutilus. The sequence continues at coordinate 1,979,993 of CM053409.1, read as the reverse complement.
AGCAGAGCTGTCCAGCTCTCTTTCCTACACATGTGCCCAGTGTGGAAGAGAAACTTTATCTATTAGGACAAAAGAAGAAAGTCACCCAGCCTGACTCTCACATTCCTCAATACAGGCTGTAGGTGGTCGCTCCTGGTCCCCAGCACAGAGGGCTCCCTGAGGGCAAGGGCAGCGTGAGACAGGACACAGTTGGGAGCCGGGCGGTGTCCACCCTCAGGAAGGACAGCCGCCTTACTTTGAGAACTAGCACCTACTTCTACGTCCCGGTGACTAAGCACTCTGTACTCCTTCTGGAGCCTCACAGGTCACCACTGCAGAAATACTGAAGTCATTCTTTCCCAATTGAACTTCCTAAAAAGAGAGTGTGCGCTCTTCCGTCAGCTCCGTTCTCACCCAGGAGCCGTAAAGTTCTGCAGGAATCACAAGGGAAAGGCATGGAGAGCCCGGGACACAGACACCCTAGCCTGGGACCATGCTCGCCTTTTTGAAAAAAGTTAATTTTTAAAAAATTGTAAGCTCATTAATAATGTTAAGAATAAAAGCATTAAAATTTCACTTTTCTGTTTTTACATATGAAACCCATTACCCACTTAAATGCACGATAAAGGTATCAAAACATTCCATTTCATTACCCTTCGAGGTCTAGAGGGAATAAAACGTGGGTATCTCCACGTATAAATAAAGTACTTTGTTGTACATCTTTCAGTTGTAAAAAATAAGCATCCCCTGGCTCATGTGCCCCCACCACCAGTCCAGGCCTTGAGGTTGGTGGTCGGCATGCAGGCATGGCAGTCTCTTTAGGGGCTGGGCGCCAGCCCAACAGGACACTGGCTGGCTACTACCCGACACCAGTCCTGCTCTGGCTGCTCAGCACTAGTGGCTTTTGTCAGGATCTCTGGCTATGCCAAAGCAGGTAGTGACCAGCCCCTGGCTTCTGGGCCCTGTCCAGTGGCTCAGCAAGCCTGCGTGCTTATCAGCTGCTACAGGATGAAGGGACATTTGGGTTTTCCAACTATATTTGGGACCCTGGCTGGTATTATGGAAATATGATTCTACTAGAAAACGTTTGCCTGAGGGTTTGACTGCAGGTGTCAGTTTGGTGACAGTCACCAGACTTGGAATTAGGTATTTTAAATAGATCCCATCCGTGCATGAGGAATTACTGAGCTCCAAGCCTCCACTCTCTTTAATGTATTCAAGTAAGAAAAGTAAGTATAGCATTTTCACAGTCTCACATTTCTTAAAAAACAGAAGCAAATACTGAACTTGGGGAAAAAAATCAATCATTACCATTAGAATACTACAGAGGGCCAAGCGTGTATCAGTCGAGCTGATTCATCAGTTCAGTCCTGGTTGGACGTTACCTCTCCTTTCTCTATGTATAGGTAAAATCTTGTGCAGAAAAAACACTGGCTGTCAATACTAGGGCCCAGAAACCTCTTGCCCTACTCAGAAAAACAGTGTGAAAAAAAATCTATGAGATTTAGAATATGAGAATTAACTGTTCTTTTGCTCATTTTAGAGTACTGACCTGCTTTGACATTGTTAAATATCAATGAAAATAAGATTACTCAAAATAATCCTAAATAAACACTACCAAATACAGGTATTTTTTCATTCTGTACAGCTATTAGTAAATACTTTTCTTTTTCACTTTTAAATATTAAGTTACATTTTGGGGCATTGAAGTTAAGGGTTTCTTTGTGGCATTAAGTGAAAGGCCTTGAGTCTCCTGCTACAGGGAATCAATTAAGGGATTATGTTCATATAGAAAAGAAAGCAAAGATGTTAAAAAAGAAGAGGTGAATTAACAGGAAGGCCAACAATGATCTTAGAAAAGGTGTGTTAATGTCACGTCACAGATCACTACCTGTGGACAGCAGCAGGGCAAAGGGTAAGGAGGTTGCATAGTCACGGCTGGTGCAGATCTGTGACACCAGGGGAGATGCCCTGTCACTCCAAGGGGTGCTGGCCTGTCCCTCTACAACCACACAAGGCCAGCACTGGCCCCTGACACAGATCCTGCACCCCGGAGATTTATCACTGCATGTGTGATTTGTTTTTTCCCTAAAAAGCAGGGTTGGGTAGAATAAGCCCTTAATAAAACAAAAAGTAAAGCCCAAGAGAAAAGAGACCACTGCCTTCAGAATGCCAGGCAGTAGTTTTGTCAAAAGACAAAACTTACTCCAACACCACCAAGGTCAGAGCAAGCTGCTCTTCTAAATTCCTTTTTAACTAATTATGGATTTGGAAATTGACATTTAAAGAATCTGAGGTTATATTAATTTACTATTTTTGGTTTTAAGTATGAGTGGAGAAGTCACTAAAATACAAGCATTTGGTAAAATTTTAAAATTCTACTCACTTTTTAAAAATATTTTTTAATTACAGAAGGACACAATATCTTTATTTTGTTTATTTTTGTGTGGTGCTGAGGATCAAACCCAGTGCCTCACATGTGCTAGGCAAGTGCTCTGCCACTGACCTACAACCCCAACCTCTATTTCACTTTTGACCATTTTAAATCTCTACCAGAATTCTCTTGCTAGATACATAATGCAGATTCTGAGAGAAAAAGGTACTTCACAGATTCCAATTCAAAAAACCAGAGTAAAATATTTTTAAAAGTCCATTCAATGCCACATTCAGTATAAATAAAATTGAATTTGCAAGTATCACACATTTTGTAAAAGTGCTTTTAGTAAGTACCTCCCCCATTTAGGACTCTATGATCAATCAACAATTTTGGCTCTATGATCAAACGCAGAGGATACTCTTTAACCACTAAAATCCATTTGCATTAAATCCGGTCTAGGTGTTCCAGCTTCTAGAGAAGCCGCTCAGAGAACTCCAAGTGGGTCTTACCTTCCCACAGCTTCTGCACGTTTCCTGAGGTCGGTCAACAGCCACTCTCTTCCTGCCGGGTCTGAGGGCCTGGAGCAATCCCAGCACCTGCTGCTACCCGAGGGTTGAGGCTGGACAGTGGCAGGGCTTTGACAGCAGGACCCCTGAGCTGCAGCCAAAGCTGGGAAGCCTTAACAACTGAAGCGAGTGCAGAGGACACGGCGGCACGCCCCTCCTGTAGCAGCAGGGGAGGGAGCACCCACCTTCCAGGGCTGAGGGCAGCCCCGCGGGACCAGACAGGGCCAAGGAAGTGGAGCCAGGACCACAGCACAAGACCCGGGAAGAACAGCCAGCGCAGGCTGCGTGGCACCTGGATGACCCGCACTCCCCGCCAGGACGCAGGCAGCGACGGAGAAGAGCAAGGAAGACATGGGGAGGCCACTGGCGCATCCCCAGGGAAGCCGGACGCGGTGAGGGGTGCGCAGAGCTTGTTCTAGAAGGCAGGCGGGCTGCCCTGCAGCACACCTGCTGGGTGGACATGGACTTGACTCGAGGACGCCCCGTCATCACAACCTCCACGTCAAAGATCCTACAATTTTGCTTAGATGAGCTGGATGAAATCAAGTCAGAAGCTGAATATAAACTCTGACAGGACTTTCCTAACCCCACAGTGCACTGAATGAAAGGGGTCGAGCCACTGTGGGACTCGCACTTTTTGCAGACTAGCAGCAGATCAACACGCACAGTGATTCAGACTTGCTTCAGAAACAGGCGAGAAGAAACTCAAATCCCTGACAGCAGTTACATGTGTGGTATCTCGACTTCATGTATCGACCTGCACTTTCTTCAAATCCAAGGTAACTAAAATAGTAATAGAAATAATCTATTTTACTTGGTGCCAAATGCTCAAATGATTTTATGATTACTTGAAATAACCATTTTTTGAGAAAAGTCAACTTCCCTCCCTCACTTCCAAAATATATGTTGTTAGCAACATATGAAATCAGTGAAGCTCCTTGTTGGGCAAAGTTCACTACTTCTGATTAAGTTTCAAGGAGTGTTACCAAATGAAATGACCCTACACTACAACATCCTAAAGATTGCTCCAGCACTTAGTATTTTAAATCTCAAGGAACTGGGATTTTTATAAAGGGAAAGGATAAGGAATCAAAACCAAATTTTTCAATACATTTATGTGGTTTTGAACTAAAATTTTAAAACATCATCCTATCATTATGCTAGGTGGAGACTTAGGAAGATGAGGTGAGCCCTGTGGCAGAAATTAACTGGAAGCTGCCCTCTTTTATTATGTAATTGTTTGACTTGGAAAAACAAAAACTATAGTTTGTATTGCTGCACCTATGTACTCAATCCCATTTAAGAAAACCAGTTTTTAGCAATCTAGACAACAAACTAAAACAAGCCTCAAAAGTGTGTAATTAAATGTTGGTGATCTGAAATAGAGTTCATTCATTGATGTACAGACTCATGTAGTACAAGCCAAAAAATCAGTACCAGCTTCTTTTAAAATAAAAAATCAAATTGTTAAAATATCTTACATAAGAGCCGATTATCTACATGGAAGTTGCTCTGACCACTGTACAGCTCCACAAGAGAAGGATTCTTATTTTTTAAATTGTGCTCAGTTGTAGCTTCAGCACCAAGTGCCTTAGCAACATGAAGTCCTGGAAATACTTTTCCACATGGAAAAGGCGCTCAAAGGAGTGTGAGAGAGAGAGAGAGAGTGAGAGTGAGTGAGTGTGTGTGTGTGTGTGTGTGTGTGTGCGTGTACAGAGGGGCCAGTGGTCAAACCAATCCTTTAACAGTTAAAATGCAGTTAAACAAGTCTTCCTGCATAACTTGTCAGAGCCTTTATTACTCAAAGTACCCAAACTTAGTTGTCACAGTTTTCATGAAATATCTATCAATCATAGAATGATTCTTCTAGGAAAATTTGATCTACAAAAAAAACTTAAAATTCCTATTTCTTCCAATTTTTTAATAACAGACACATGTAAGCTATTAATTGGTACATATTTGTGTATGATATAAATCATGAGGAAGACCATCTAAATATATCTATATATAGATACTTCTAATCATGTATTGTTTTATCTAAAAGGGGCTCTACTTTGGGAGAAATTGTTAGCATATGATCTTTGGTAGCTCAAAGTATTAATTTTATTAGTAAAAGGAACCCTCAAGAAAACCAACTTGTACTGGTACATGAATATATTAGCAACAAAAAAACGTACTGCTAATGTCAAAGGTATATCCTGCACAACTATCTGACTGAGGCAAGTTTCACACTAGTTTGCTTACACCATCATCTGAATTGAAAATAGTATTCCTGGCAACAGGCAAGCATACAAAAGGATTTAATTTAAAATTTTACACTCTACTAATGGCAAAAAAGAATGAGCTCATTCAGAAATGAAGCACAAGTAACTGCTTTCAGACAATAGTTTTTTTAACACTGTGGGACAAGTACAAAAACAAGAGCAGAGATCGATTACTAACTAAGAAATTATATGGAAAACGCCATCCACCCACTAAAGTAGTCGACAAGCTTCAGGATTAGCATCTCCAAGCGGAGAGACGTGAACTGTATTTAGGGAACACTTACTTACACAGGGGTACAGATCAGGTCCCTAATGTGGGAAATCATGACTCCTCTCTAAAGTGAAGTTCCTGCCGGGCAGAGCACCAGAGGCCAGATTCCCACGGGTGCCACCGGGGTCCTGAAGAGCGTGCCTACCCCATGGGCCTCTCGGCACCCTGGCTCGACACCTGCCTGAGTCACTCACCAGCATCCACCAGCTGCTGCAGCACCGTCTTCCACAGAGAAGATATGGCTTCCTCTGGACCTGCTGCCATGAAGGATGCCGAAGTTCCCCTAAGCCACTTTTCCCGAGAACTGCTGATCCTGGGGTGTGAAGGACGCGCCAGCTCAGCCACTCCTCCATCCCTGCAGTATTAGCGGCAGCGGCAGCAGCAGAAGCTGGAGCAGACCCTTTATACCCACCTCCTGGCAGATGCCAGCCAAAGCGTGCTGGGTCCCACCTGCACAGAGCTTCCCATCCCTGCACCCTTCCCACAGTGTCAAAACAGGCGTTTTCCTGTGATACTACTTAAAATCTGCTCCCAAACAAGGCCACACTCCCTGTTACTATGACATTCGAAGTTTCTAGTTCCATGGGAAAGCATGCCCTTCAAAGTTTAAAGTTTGCTTTCTTGTAAGGACACCCTGATGCTCTCTTTTAAATTCTTCCTTCACTCTCTCCACTCTCAATAAGCAAATGGATTGCCCCCAAATTTCCCTGCTGATCAAAGATAGGATATGACCATATAAAATGACAAGATGACTGTGCCAAGCAATCCTGGTCACTTCTTGCATAATATTCTATCTGCCTTCCTGGCACGGAATCTTTTTTTTGCAAATGCTAATGTTTCCCTAATCTTTACAACACTCAGAACAGATGGGGAAATATCAGGTCTCATGATCTACATGGTACAGAATGAGCAAGGAACTCTTGGCTCCCACCTTTCATTTCCGTCTGAAGTTATTGATCCATTCGCTGTTTTTCTCTTCAGTGGCATTCAACTTTAGCAGGGACCAGAATGTTGCTGGATAGCAGAGCTAAGCTGTAACAACATTACGAAAGCCTTTGCTCCACTTAACTGATTTACCCACAGTTAAAATTCTATGGAAATAAAAAGCACCAAGAGGGATTTTTTCCCCCATAACTTAAGTAGCTCAACAAAGATGAACATTTTCCTAATCATTTATTACAGAATCCTCAACACCAAGGCATGTGTCACTTGCACAGCAGAGAATACTAATCCTCATTAGGAAAACTACAATCCCTGCCTGCAAAGATCACGGGAGCCCTTCAAGACGTTCTCTTGTCACCTCTGCACTGAGGAACAACAGCGCTCACCAGCCCAGCTCCCAGTGCCCGTGCTGCTCTCGTGCTGGGAAAGTGCTGCCCCATCTAATCCACACAACAGCCCCCAAAAGGAGGTCAGGCCCCATTCTGGAACTCAGGAAACCAAGGCTCCGTGGGGTTATGGAGCCTCAAGGTCACAGAGCTATCAACTCAGGTTGTACAGTTCCAGGGCTGGAGCTGGAAATCATCTCCTTAAAAGTGCAGCACGAATTTCAGCTTTCATTTACTTGCTTATTTTTAAGTTTATCTTTGACAAGACAGATGTTACAAAATGTTGACGTGAAGATTTACTAGTAGTAGCTCCTGTATTGACAGTGCCTATCCTGTCCTGAGAGTCAGCAAGTGCTTTATGTGTGTTATCTTACTTAAGATTCACAAGAGCCCAGCAAGGCAGGAATGCTCCTTTGCACGGGGTGCATCTGATCACCTTGAGGCAGAGTGTTAAGCAGGTTGTCCAAGGTCACACAACTGACAATGACAAAGGTAAACTCTGGAGCCAGGGATCAGCTCCTGGTGAGTAGCTCTGTGCTCACACTCTTCTGCCTCTGGAAAGCTGACCAAGTGTCAGAGCTTTCCAAGAAGGGACAAGAAGGGTCAGGCTGCCAAAACCCTGGTGGGTGAAGGACCTAGATGGGCCCCTCCTTCTCAAAATGTTAAAATACGAAAATCTGTGCATAGCTTAGGGAGGCACATTGCTCTTAAGGACACTTACGAGCTTAAGGAAGTCCCAATGACTTTATGTGATTCTCGGATTCTGGAACATCAAGGACAAATTCAGTTTCCTCACATTTCCAAGCTCTCCAGAGGCACCAACAGGGAAGTAACACCATTGCCTCCACCGAGCCTGTCGTTCTGTTTGGGGGCTGCCAGTCATACCACACTTCGCTCCCATTTTGGCAAATAAATGTAATGACATGCAGGGCTTAGACACAAGTTATGCCTTCCAAGAGAGCCTCAGAGTCCAAAGGGTCACATCCTGAGACATGGTCTGGAACTGTCCCTGGACGACAGTACTTCCTTGCATACTCAGCAGCCGAAATGGCCTTCCTCGAAGGGACCCTTGAGGACACAAAGCCATCGGACAGTTAAACCAAGAAGCCAGGGTGCTAAACCTGAGACGGAGAAGCCAAGAAGAATGGGAAATCAACATGTTTCTTTAATTTGGCAGCAAGCCTGACCTTATGGACTGATTTTGTCTATCTTCAGCTATTTCAGGTCTAATATAAATTAGCACAAAAAAATCAATGAAAACTTCAGAGTATACATACCTATTGCAAAGGCACTTTCCCTCTGTTAAATTTAGCCATAGCTTTAAGAAATACAGCTACATGATAGCATTTAGCAAAGGCCTTATTTAGGTGCCCATGTGGCATAGCTGAGGTGATGTGTCACTGAGAGTTGATTTACTCTCCATTATACTTGTAATCAATAGTTACCACAGAAGAAGATGCCAGTCTGTACCCAATTTCCAGACAACTGCCATTCTGCAGAACTCCTTGGGTGCTGGTGCTGCACAAAGCACCAGCAGAAGCTTGATTGACTTTTTGGCTGACAGCAGATTTTAATCTATCTCCACCTCCAATCTCAACACCCAAATCTACACTGAAACTATTCAAAAATTCTAAAAAGCACATCCTGACATCTTTGGGTGAGCAAATCGAAGTAACCCCATAGGCTTTTACAGAAGATGGATTAAAACAAACAATATTTATGACCTTGGCATTACTAAGTGGGAGAAGAGGAAAATTCATGACTCATCTACACAGTCATCCAAATATATACAGATCGAGTTACACAGAAAAGATACAGGCGTAGGTACAGACATGCAGACTGACTTCTCAATCTACCTCTGCAACTCCAGCCCTTCCTTGCTAATTTTAATGATAATGCCATTAACCACACTCAAGTGTCTAGTCATTTTAAAACTTCAAAGTGATATCAAAGGAATATTTGTAGATAAATAACAATTTCTTCCTCATCAACTCTCACTGGGTCTACTTTTTATTTAATTCCTCGAACATGGCTTTATCTGGAAATAATAAACAAACTCCAGGTACAGTTGGGTCAGACTAAGTGAGTCTGTGCTGCGCTCTGCAGCTTCTCCTTTGGAATAAACAGTCTACCAGGCTGGACTATACTAAGCCATCTGTCCATGAACTAGCAACCTAAAAGTGAAAAGCTCCAGCAGGGCAGGGCAATTCCTGAGTCATCCTGTCCTCACAACCTTATGCTTTAAATAAAACTGACCAAAGAAAATCCACAAGTGACTCAGTATGACCTAGTGTTTCCAAACCAGGAAAAGGAAGGACTTTCAGTGTTTGAGATAACATTTTTCTGTAGTTTGGAAAATAAACATTTCCCACTTGGTTATGCCTGGAGTGAGGGCAGAGACGGAGAAATAGAGAAACTGGGTTTTTTCTTTTTTTCTTTTTCAAAGCGGTACTTGGTGTTTGTGTTACCTGGTTATTGTGTGCAGGAGTTAGAATTTACCTAGAAAATTCTGTGTACACAAGCCATGAAAGTGTTGCCATTTATATCAGAATTAACAGGAAATGCTTACTGCTAACTGCATTTCCATGAACTCAATGACACAGAAAGTGATATTCCAGATCTTGGGATTCTAAATTAATGTGCTATCTTTATTCCAACATGTATAAGTCATTTTCTACCTCCAAATGAAGACAGTGTATATTTTTCCTGATAGAAAAAGGGATAGATTTTGTCCTTGTGTCTTGCTTACATAAGCCTAGCATTATTTACTTTATTTAAAATACAATTTACAAAATCTGCTATTTATCAGAGTTGCTAAAGGACAGCCAATAAAAGTTAAGAGCTTTACATCCGTCAGGAGTGGACACAGGTAATCCACCACATGACACTTTGGATAACCAAAGCATCCTGAGGGCTTCCTCTGCAATCAGGCATTCTCCCACACGCCAGCACCAGTCAGGCTTCGAGACTGGTAATCAAGGGGACAACCTACTTCCTCTGTGTCAGGCCCACACACATGTCCAAGGTCCAGTTCATCCCACTACATAGTTCTGAGGCAGGTGTTTTATTTTTCCCATTTGACCAAAGAGAACAGAGTGGTTGAAAACATGTCTAGTAAAATTTGTTTCATGAATGTCCCTAATAACTTAAGTAGATCCTGGAGGTTTATGGGACTCCATGAACACACACACAGTATGTGCCTTCTTGTTTTCAGTTACAGGGATCGACATGACCTTTTGTATAATATGCAGACTTAATGTTCATGTTTCTAAGAATTTACACAAATAATTCTTAAAATATTTGGGAACTGCTACTCCTTCAGTCTTCAGATGAATGTACTGTATCAGTGAAAATCATTCAACCTGAAGAGAACACATATTCAAGACAGCCAGAACACTCATTTTTTATCCAACACTTGAAAACGATGGGACTTCGGCTTGTTTTGAAAGAAATATAGTTTCTTTGTTCACGTTTGACATAGCTGTCTGAGCTAAGCCAAATCAACTCTGCAAAGGAGTAAATATCATTCTTTTATTTTTATGGGCTTCCTTCATCCTTGAGAGAAAAGTTTCTCCATTTTTGTTCTGTTTATTATTCATATAAATGTTATAATTTGATATTAAATGCTACCCATGTTCTTTGTTTAAAGCCAGTTTAGCTCTGAAATGAGCGCCCCTCAGATCTCTAGGGACAGGCACTTCCAGGCCACATTCCTGCTGAAAACACGCCTGCCCCCGCCCCCCTCACTTTTTTCTTTTCCTTCCAGAAATGACTAATCTTCCTGTTATTGGACTCTGTCAGTTTTTCCCCTGCTATTCTTTTCATTTGCATAACGTTTGCTTTTCAGGGGCTCTTTTTAGAACTTTACTACCGTCTCCTTGGTGCTAGCCTTCCGTTTTCAATAGATTAAACTAGTCAATATTTATGCATTAGCAAACTTTTTTGTCAACTTCTGTGCTATTCAGATTTCCTCACATCGAAAATGCAACTACTCTTTCAATGGACATAAATAAATAACCATTTGTTGATCTTCAAAGTTAAATTCAGCCTAATCCTTAGTGTTACCAAATGCCACAATTAAAGGGTTTAGATTTTTCTTCTGCTTTCAAATTTCCTGATAAGGTACTCTGGCAAAGCAAACAGAATACCACTCCTTTTAAAGACCTCTTTCTTTCTTCCCAGCCACTTCTCTGTAACATCATAAAACGTATTACTGTGGCTTTACGAACACAACCTAAATAAAGCTTTCCCTATTTTCTAATTTTCAATTGTAAACTACAGTTTAATTTTGTGCCAAGAATTTGTCTTCTCTATAATCCCAAATAATTGTAATGGTTCTATTACAGCATCTGAACTCCAGTAAGAGCTGTGTTTGTGCTCTACAGAAAACATTCAAGAGACTTCTAGAATTACGCAGATCATTTAAATAATGTATCCTAAAATTCACAGCACAGAACCACGTACCTAGCAAAGCCAAAACACAGATCCCAACCCAGGCATTTACGGCACACTTAGTACTATATTCCTTATCCCAGCCACAGGTCTGTGGCAAAAAGGAGCCTGCCCTTCCTGCTCACACTGGCCAGCCACTCAAGATGCTCACACACCTAGGAAAAAATGCATTTTCTAAACTCAAAAAAACACAATTAAAAATCTTAACAGAACACACAGTACTTGCTGGGTGTTATGGGGCACATAAGCCTAGCAGCTTGGGAGGATGAGGCTGGAGGATCACAAGTTCAAAGTCGGCCTCAGTAAATTAGCAAGGCCCCAAGCAATTAAGCAAGACCCTGCCTCAAAAAGAATAATTAAATGAATAAGAAGGGCTGAGGATGTGGCTCAGTGGTTCAGCACCCCTGAATTCAATCCCCAGTACCAAACAAACAAACCAACCAACCAACCTATAATTTGCTTTTCGTCTTGGGGCTGGGAGGACTCCCATTATTCTTCTTACTTCTTTGAAATAAATTAATTAAAAATTCATTTACTGTCACGTATCATATCGTGCCCTAAAGGATCATTTGATTCTTCTTTGGGTCAGCAAATATAACTTTATGTCCAAATCCTCTTATGGCCACTAATTTGATACTAAGAGCTGTGACTCTAAAGTCAGTTAAAAACACTATTAGTTAAAATGTATCACATCTGACATTAAAGGTTGTAGTAAGCAAAACCAGATTCATATACAATATGTTCATTTTTTAAAATCACATCAGGAGTATAAAACAAACCAAAACTATGTGTTCTGTGAAAAGGCAGGGTTCATACCTACATGCCTGGCAATTAATAAATATCTTGGTATTCTAAACAAATCCCATTATATAGAGGCATATTATGGTTAAAGAAAAAAGAAAGGAAAAACTTCTTAGCACCAGTGGTAAGTAATGTTATCCAAATACATTAGCCAAAAACACAAAAAGTATTACAAGAAGCAATTCAGAGTATCCCACGAGAAAAATTTCTAGATTCATTAGAATATTCTGAATACATGTGTAACTTTATCAGATCTTATATTAGAAATTAATATATGATTCTATAAGTTGACAAAAAATCAGGTATTTCTCCTACTTTCTGATTATAAACTACATTTTGGAGTAATCAATTAATACTAAAGAAAAGTTCTTTAAAGAATTTCTGATAACAAATGCAGTAGAAATAAAATTATCACTTTGTAATCTTTGAAAAGAAAATTTTTTAATCAATGGTGCTAAAAATGATGGTTAATCAAGTGAAACCTCTAGGCCTAGGTGGCCACGGGGGCTGGGCCCGGCCCACGCCAGCCCCGACAGACAGCATCACAGCCGCCAGGATGAGGGAGGTCATTCCTGCTGGCACAACATCATCAAAGGGCACCTGACCTTCCAGAAGGCTCTTCCAAACCATAAGAAATGATACTGAAGGTGAGCACATCTGCAGCTCCAAGGTCAGCGCACAGAAAATAAGGGCGGTGGAGGAAGAAAATCAGTGACACTCAGAATCGGAACTCAGAATCGAGATCTTTTTTCAGGACAACAGTCTGAATTTTTTAACAAATAATGGTATTGAGAGGGAAACAGAAGCAGGAATGGAGACACAGTCAAGGAACCGTGAGTCTCCACATCCGAGCACGGCGTGCCCACCTGGTTTAGACATGGCCTGAGCAACAGCCACAAGCGACCCTGCTGTCCCTTCCAGTACAGGGAGACTGGTCTGTGAGGCGCACCAAAGGATGTAATGACGACCGTGGATTCTGACAGAGCTAGGAAGAGTTGTATTTAAACAAGTTCTTACCTGCTGGAGATACTACTGAAGAATTCGTACGTCAAACTGCATGGGGGCCAAAATTCACTTTGACTTAATTCAGGGATAAAAGGTGGGTGGAGGGAATAAATGAAACAAAGGGTCCAAATGCTGACCAAGGCATGCAGGGGCACAGGGACCCCAAATGCCAGGTGATGAGCAACTCCACAGGTAGGCACGTGTACACCAAGGTTCTCAGAATGCTTTCTTCTCTAATTTTGGTTGTTTAAAAATTGCCATGATGATGGAAAAGTGATGGAAAAATAAAACAAAACAGAAAAACAGAAGGAGTTAGTGCCTGGGAGAGTAACAAGCTTTACTTCCCATCTGACTTGAAGTCACAAAACGTGCCCACTAACCGAGGCTCTGCTACTGACCGTCTGGTCGGGCTGGCCTAACGCAATGCACTTCATGAATGTTCACGTGTGCAGCATGGAAATACCTGGCTTACTAATACAAAAAATTTTTATGGATATGAAAATGAATTATAAACTGGAAATGTCATGATACAGGTGTCATTACCACACCTCTGTGTTCACCTTCACGTCACATGTGCATGCACACATTATCTCTTCTCAAACAAGCAGAGGTCTCTAGGGGCAAAGTCCTCTCCCAGCCAGGCCAGGGCCCTTCTGGTGAGTCTACCATACGTCAAGTCTCTATTACCAAGTGGTAAGGTCGCAGAGCAGTACAGCTCAGCCCTTGGACTCTAATCCTGAGCTGCAGGGAGCTGCATGCTATGACTCGTGCTCCAAGCACAGTTAGAGTATGACCTGCAGGAGCTGCAGGAGCTGCAGGAGCAGAGGAGACAGCAGGGTGGTGAGGGAGGGCGAGGAGGGATGCTCCAAATCAAATCTGAATACGGAGGGAAATATCAGGCAAAAAGACATTAGGTAGAACAGCACAAGAAGTTCCCCAGGCCCGTGTGTCCTCCACCATTCCATGTGAGAGGCACTGATTCCCCACAGATGACCCACTAGACTCTGAGGGATCAGTAAACGTATAGTCATGCCTCCATGTCCTTAGGTCCACCTCCGTGGATTCAACCAACCACAGATGGAAATACTTGGAAAATATAAACAAAAACAGAACAACCCTGGGTCCACGCTGGACACGGACTTTTTTTTCTTTTGGTCATGATTCCCTAAATAATACAATATCATAACTATTTACTTAGCATTTATGTGGTGTTAGATAGTATGAGTAATCTAGAGAAAATCTAGAGCATACAGGAATTTATGCTTTTTGTTTGAGAAGAGATAATGTATGTGCACAGGTTACATGCAGGACTTTAAATAAGTACTTGAACATGGGAGGTCACAGTACCCTCAACGGGGAGGATGATGGCCCGCAAGCAACCCCCAGGGACACTGAGGGGGACTGGGGTAATCAGGACACAGAGACACAGGTAGCATTACATGAGCACTCACTGTGCACCAGGCCACCAGGCAAGGACGCGGAGATGAACGCCCTTCTAATAAGACAAGCCTCACATCATCTCAAGGCAAGTGGTCTTATCCCTGTCTCACAGGTAAGGACACCGAGGCTCAGAAGGGTGAAGGAATTCACCCAGGCACTTGGCTGACAAGTGGTATCATGAAGAATGTTCTGAGCATTTCAGACAGTGTGGGGGAAAAATCAGGAAAGAAATTCTACATGGCTATTCCACATAGAAGTGTGGTTTTTTTTCAAGGAGAGAGAAAACTGTAAAGAGTGAGTGCTAATGGCTGGGTGTGGGGCACACACTTGGAATCCCAGTCACTCAGGACCTGAGGCAGAAGAATCCCAAATTCAAGGCCAAACTCAGCAACTTAAGAGACCTTGTCTCAAAATTTAAAAAAATATATATATAAAGGACTGGGGATGTGGCTCAGTGGTAAAGTGGGCTCAATTGCCAGTACCAAAAAAAAAAGCGAACACTGCTGAGAGTTTAATGAGTGGCTGTCTGGAGAGGAAAGGCCCCTAGATGGTAGCCTCTGCCAATTTCCGTGGTGTAAATACTCCTCCCATAGCCAACCTGAAGCAGCCAACAAGACATCACTGTGAGAGCCAGTTCCTGTACATCCCGCCTACAGTCTTTAGTGAGTTATCCACGTTATCCACGTAGAGAGTGGGGCCAGCAAGCCAGGAGGGAGGGAGGTAAGCAAAGGAAAGGTGCACCTCACATTGTCTGTCATACACAGGACTCTAAAAAGGCACCTGTCGACTTACATCTGAAGTTAATAACCTCCTGAGGAACGTCAATACGCGCAAAAGACACTGAGGTTGAACAAGTAACTCAAAGAGATTCTGCAAGGAAAGTACCTTCTCTATGAATGACAACCGACATTCAATAAAGCATTCTTTCCCTGTGATCAATGAACTGCGATTAGTAAGTGATTTCCTGCTAACTACTCCTCCCTTGGGGGCACATAGAGGATTTATTTCTAACTAGAGAAGCTGAAAACCAAAGCACAGCTGAAAGAAACTAGTTGATCTGGGTCAGCAAACAGACACTGAAGCCAAACGGGGATTATTTTTGCATGTCCTGTTGAAACCACATGCCATGTAAAAGGTGGATAAACACTGAACAGAAAGGAGGAGAGAAAAAAGCCAGACACAGAACCAGATTTCTCCACTCTCCACATACCCCTTTTTAATTGCTCACACTTAAGATATATACATACAGATGTATGTTGAGATGAGAGAGTTCTCACTAATATTAGAATCTTGTCACTATTGCTTTAAAAACATTACTTTAGGTTATTCATGCAACAGCACTGAATAACGTACAGTTAAACACACCATATATGCATAAAAAAGGAGTAAGATTTACACATGGATCCTATCACTTTATAAATTCTTTTATCATTTAATAAGTGTCTAATGAATGAACATATTTAGGTAAGTTTTAAATTAAATATAACATCCATCTTTCACATGGCATGCAAAGATAATGTCAAAGAGAAGCAACGAGAGATGAGCCAAGTGAAGAAGACCGATTCCACGCCAACCTGCTCACAGTGAGGTGAACCGGTGTGTCCCAGTTCTGGCCTGTGGCAAGCCGGGGCTTAAAAGAGCTACAGGGCCAGACGCGATTCACCAGCACCGTCCCGCACTGAGATCCCAGGCAGGAGGCACCCGGGCCTCCTGCACAAGCGTGCTGGTGCCCGCCTTCTTCCTGTCTCAACAGTAGAGAACAGCAATCTTTCATCAGGTCAATTTAACTATTGATTTCTACTCCTAGAGCTTATACATGGCAGGAAAAAATGTCCCTTTTCAGTCCACTGCCCTAGAGGAGGAAAACTCACAGAATTTGTGATTAAAACTGAAAAAAAAAAAAAAAAATCAATGAATGATACTGCTGTCTAGTACATAAAATAACCAATTTTGTTACTTAACTAAATTGACATTTTTCCAGCCAAATGGTTATCAGACTGAGAAGAAAATGTAGACGTGCTTTTTATCTTTGTGACATCACGATTAGTTAAAAGTGAAAATAGATTCAAGTCAGACAATTCCAGGGTACTGACGCAATACTACTCTTCCTATCTTTAACATGGTCCTCCAAAAGGGTGATGGCATCAGTTTTCAATCGAATGCATGACCTAATTCACAACAGTAACAACTGTAATTAATTTTTTTTTTAAATTCAGGGGTGGCAGCAAGGAAGATTTTGGCATAGGTGGGGAGCAGCTATGTCAAGTGGCACTCCATGCTCCAGCCCACCTTAAACCTCATATGGGTCAAGGGATATTTACTGGGAGCTTCCCCTGGGGCAGTCTCATGGAGGCAGCATCCACAGATAAACAAAGCATCACCTCTGCTTTCAGAAGCTTCCAGAAAGTGCAGCTGGAGTTGGAAGCCTGAGAGCAGTGGTCGGCGTGGGCGCAGGGATGAGTCCTACCCTGGCCCTCCTGTTATTGCATTTTTATGCTGTAAAGTAACATAAAAGTAGCCATGTGTTCTCATAATCTTTAAAACATCTATACAACAGTAATATCACCTGGCTTTTCTAAAATAAGAATGAATTGGCCCTGGGTTAGGGATTAAGAGATTCTGTTAGGAGAAAACTGATATGCCCAGATTTTAAAAAGCAAGAACAGCAGCAACAAAAATCCTCAAGATAAAACAAATACCACTATCTCTTCGAGTGGTTTGGAAAGCAGATCTGACTGCATATTCTTCTGAAATGAATATGCCAGTGTGCACAATACAGTCAGGAACCAGGGCCGAAATGCACAATACAGTTAGGAACCAGGGCCAAAATGCACAATACAGTTAGGAACCAGGACCAAAATGCACAATACAGTCAGGAACCAGGGCTGAAATGCACAATACAGTTAGGAACCAGGGCCGAAATGCACAATACAGTTAGGAACCAGGGCCGAAATGCACAATACAGTCAGGAACCAGGGCCGAAATGCACAAAAGCAGACTTACTGATAGGAAACCCTGAAAAGTGTGAGGAAGAACAGCACCAGGCTCAATCTGCAGTCCTTAGAGCATTTTAATCATTTCCAAGCTTGCAAGATTAGAAAATTGGACCAGCCACGAATTACCAACAAACCAAGAGAATGCAGAGGGAAGGTCCCCACACACGCACCTTTCCAACACCGTGAACAAAACCCACTGCCCAACACATGAAGTACTGCTAAGCCACGAAGCTGGTCTATAAGTCCGTATTTTTAAAAGATTATTATAAAGCTTCTCTTCTCTGAAAACATGCTGTGTGCAGAAAAGCAGGGCTGATCTAAAATAATGGGTCAGCAGAACTTATTCTGGAAGCAGATGACTTTTACAGACTGGGAAGCTCCTTGGACAGAGCTGGGAGTCTGGGGTGAGTAAAATATCTTCATGTTCAAGTGGAGACTGCAGCATGTTACCAGCTACATACATAATTACTCCACTCTAACCCTTAATGAGCCTCAAGTACTAAATGTTTAATCCCTCCTGATGATCCTTCTTCAAAGTGGATAAATGTGGGTTTCTCCTCAATCACATACTTAATTGTCAGTACTGTTGGCACCAATGCATAATCTGGAACTTTTTTTTTTTTTTTTAACTCTCTAGAACTTTTCAGTTCTTCTAAATATAGCTCATATTACAAAGCTCCTAAAATTTGTTGGAGGGAAAACATAATGAGCAGGTTAACAATCGACAGGGGTTATGCATTTATACTTTTGGAAGCTCAGATCCTCTTTTCTATTTCAGCTTTAAGATTTATGGTGCTATATTCACTTTTAAAAGATAAAGCCATTTTTTCTCCAAAACTAAGAGTGGGGAGAAATGTAAGTGTAATGGCACTTACATCTCTCTACCAATCCCACATATTTTTATTGCTATTATTAGTTCTATATTAAAAACAAAATAATTATGGTAGTCCAGTTTTCAGAACGCAGCTCTCATAATTAACACCAATCTCATCAAAGCTGTTCTCAATTTTCTCAATAGGGTCAAAAGAAAGAGCTACAGCTGCGTTCTCACCGCTGCCTTGGTAGGGCCGGCCCTCCCCGCAACCCCCAAAGGGGACGCGAGCTGCAGGCCACTCCACACATGGAGTCGACAGCGTCACCAGCATCCCCATGGACTGTGCCACACACAGCCCAGCCTACACACCCTCGGAAACACGGGCCCCACAGACTCCAGACACGGTGTGGCTGGCCAGGCCCCACGTGCGGCCACCACAAGGTGACATACAAAGGCAGCAGGGGCCCAGATAAAGCCCTGCTCCAGACGTGTCCATCCACAGAACTTAAGTGACCCCCGGTGGTGCCAGGGCAGCGCGACTGGGCAGTGCTGCCGTGAGAAGGAGTGCGGGCTCCTCGGGGAAAACGCCTAGGAGGGGTTTTGGTGCTGCCCAGCCAGTGTCCCATCCCATGGAAAGAAAAACTCTGAAGCCAAATTCAAACGCACGTCAATCCATGGGTAATCCCTGGCTGTGGTCAGGAGGGAATGCTGCTTTCAACTCAATACTGAATGAGTGCAGGGATAGTCACAGAGCCACGCATACACAGGTGACTCACGCAAGCTGCCCACCGTGCAGGAGCTTACGGGCCAGAGCGGGGAATACCAGCTGGCTGTCCAGTCCAGCAGATCTGCTCCATGGAACACGGGAAACTCCAAGAAACCATCCGCTTCATGAAGGAGGCCTTGTGTGAGAGCTTTCAGAAGGTGAGGGACTCTAGGAGGAAGAAGAGTCAAACCCTCTGTCCACCGCGGCCACACGGTGGCTAGCGGCAAGGTTTGGCCAAGGCCAAAACGGCATTCTGTAGGAACCAACTGGCCACATCAATTTTAAAATGGCAGTTATTGTGTATTTAATGATAATTTTAAATTGAGTCCCACACATCCTTTATAATAGGAAATTTGATAATTAACCTATGATGTATACACAGGCACACCTTCTTCAGAGAGGAGCAAAACGCAGTGTACATATTTAAGGCCACCCATCAGCAAGCTTCAGAACAGTCAGGCCCTTTCTGCCTGGGACCTTCATCTCTCAGGCGGCTCGGAGATGTGATTTTCATGAAACGAAAATAGTCCAATGTCCCAGCAAGTTCCATTTCTTTTCCTTCAACTTAGCAACTGGTCACATATAAAAGGCCCTGCTGACCGTGACATTTTTATGAATATCATTAAACCCTACCCTCGCCACTCCTTGGTTTCCTAACCGGTAAAAGGAAAGCGTCACATGACATCACTTCTAAAGAGGGTTCAATTGCAAAACCAACTCCAACACACCACTGGAGCTCAACGCTGAACATGGCCAAGGAGGAAAAGCGTCTCCAAACACTAAGCCAAACCCTCCAAGGTCACATGAACTGAGTTCAAAGTGCAAAGAATAAACAAATCTTGAGTGCAGACCAAGGAGAAAAACAGACTATTCATGGAACTTGACATTTTTGTGAAGCTTGGGTTATCTGAAAGCCCAACTACTCATTGTTTAGAGTCCACTGCGGTTACCCTGGTAAAAACCTGAGTGGAACCACAACCGAACCCTCAGTGAATTTCCAGTCCCTTCAAAAATGCTACAGGCACTTCCAGTAGGGCGACTGGAAACAAGGCTAGTAAACTACACAACAAGTTTAAAATGTTGACCTGATACTGAAAAGCACAATAATGAGGGCACTCAACTAGTCAGAATATTAGAATCTGAGAGCTGGTCTGCAGCCTGTGGATGACGTCAGAAAGTCTTTTTTAAAAAATCTGCATTGATTTTATTTCTGCCCTTCAAATCAACATAATAGCTGGTCGTGCCTTACAAATGAGGTTTGCAGCCTGTCCTTTCAAGGATCTGTGCAATAATGATAAACGCCGTGGTTCAGATCCATTGAGCCTGGGCTGAGCATCATGTCTCTGGGTGAAGGATCGTGTTGGACCATGCTTCTCTAACTAGAGCAGAATCTGTAAACCCACCAACAAATGAGTTTCCATCCATCAAGTCCCATTTTCATTCAAACACAGTTCTGAACCACACACTGGAATATATTTGCAGTAGTTTTGTAAACCTAAAATACTTTATCTTTTCTTTTAATTTTTTTTTTTGAGTTGTAGTTTTTTTTTGGACACAATGCCTTTATTTTATTTTTATGTGGTGCTGAGGCTCGAACTCAGTACCTTGCACATGCTAGGTGAGCACTCTGCCGCTGAGCCACAACCCCAGTCCTGAAATACTTTATCTTTATGATGATACAGTGTTATTTGTGCTACTGGAATACACACATGAAAACACACACACATACACACACTTCAAGGATTAAAAACTCTGAAGTTCTACCATAATGGTTAAACTAAAACTTCTAATACTGCTACAAAATTTGCTACTTGAGCTTCAAGGCAACATTCATTAAGTAATTCAAAATATATAATGCAGTATCCTTTTAAGGAGTTTTTGTCTTAAAATACACATACTGAAGTGATCAAATCACTTTCAGAATGCATGTAACCTGATATCTCTCTTTTTGCTTCCATTGGGGACCTGTTTTTCTCTAGAACAGTTACAAAGAAAAAACATCAGCTAGTCATAAGAATGACTTCCTTAGAAACCTTTCCTTTGTACTATTAAACAGTCTGGAAAATTGCTTGCCTGACTCATTCACGCTGTCAAAACACACTACAGGCTAATGCCGACCATCAGTTTTCTCTGTTTCCTAGAACAACACACAAATTTATGCGTGAAGTTCTAAACTAATAGCTCTTGGAGTTTTGGACTGCTGTTACGAGCTGATATTTTATAAAGCCATGTACACAGAAATGAATATTAATTTGCTGTACCTGAGGACTACCACTTGTTCTATAAGATAACTTATTTAAATCCATTGCAATCAGAAGGTAAACAATCAAATGAATAAAATAATATCCCTTGAGTTGTAATAGACAACTATCATTTTTTAACTTCCATCCTACAAATAAGGAACAATTAGAACTCAAAGAGAACATACTAGAGTCATCTGGATATAACTTCAAGTGGAGTTATTTGTAGATCAAAACAAATAAAATAGGTAAAAACATGAATTCTGTTCAAAAATAGAATAGCTATACCGGGTAGTCACTAGAATTCCACATCTGTTGAAAAGTTTTATAAGAAGCTTATAAAAGTTAACAGGTCATTTTATCTATTGGCAGGCTTATCATCAATAGAGAAGATACACCAAATTTAAAGACATATTCATGGAGACAATCAGTACATATCCAGTTCACTTTCTAGGGAACAGAAGCCATAAGAAATAGTCTTTAGAGAAGAAAAATACATTTTAATCAAAAACTTAATGCAGACACAAAAAGAACTCATTAGGTAGGTGAAAAGCTTATTTTGTTTTTTAAATCATATTTTTCAAAGTAACACACAGTGGTAATGAGGAAAGAAAAGCCAGCTCTACTTGACCCTGGAGCTTGTGAAGGTCTCCAGATGGTTTTATCCTTAGGAGACAAATACCCCTTCTACACAGACTGAGAAATCACAGCAAAAACGCTGGGCTCCCTGGCCTGCGTAGATGCATTCAAGCAATGGTTGCTAATCGGGAGCATACAGCTCTTAAAAACACCGAAGTGGTCACATCTGTCAGACCAGAGATTCCAACCAAGTACGTGGAGGGGTGGGGCTGGCGACAAGGAGGGAAATATACTGCTCCCCCTCCCTGTGCTTCATGCAGGACACCTGGAAAAGGGCCCAAGATGCTGCTGAGCACACAGTGGCCACACCACGTAGGCTGCTGCTCACTGGCCACAAGGCAACAGCAAGGTAGGGGTCCAGCAGGTGCCGATAGCAACAGGTCCACTGGCTCCAGCACTCACGCCGAGCTCCCGCATTTCCACAGCTGGAGTTCTTAACTGACAGGTCTTCTGAGGCCTGGGTTTTAGTGGGCATTTAGAAAAAGCCTGTCGTGATTGCCTACGCTCCCTCCTCCCTCCAAATCCATAAGCTACCAAAGAAACCAAGGTGGCAACGAGTCACAGATCAGAAAGCCCTGGAACACACCAATGTTCGGAGAGGGGCAGATCCTCCATTCATCCTGAAGCAAGTACTTTTTTGAAAAATCAAGCAGGTTTTGGGACCGTCATGTGATTAGGAGGGAATAATAAGGAACATCTTTATTAATGTAAAGTTATTTTTGATGATGATCATTTCAGCATCTTTTCCTGATCTAACAGACCCATAAGGAGGGTGTGCGTGTCTGAGAAAGAAGGCAGTGAATGTCAGCATGGGCTCCCACTGGTGATGGTATCTATAGAAACTTGTCTGCTGGAAAATGTTTCTTTAACTTTGGTTTGGCTTCTACCTTGGAGCTGATGGGAAATAAAAACTTTTCCATGGAGGAGAGCCAGCTGAGCGCTAAAACATAGGTAACATTCATTAGTGGAGCAGGGTACCATGATCACATCCTGACGGTTGTGATTTTTTGCAAACTGTCTAAAGTTTGGAAAATCAAACTATCAATGTCATAGAAAATAAGTAAACATCTGCCTTACCTTAAATATTATTATTTACGTGAGAAAAATTTAAACTATGAAATATGAAACAAAACTAAGTTAAAAATACACACGGGATTGCTAACTTTATCATTTAGCTTAATTTTCTAGCTCTGCAATACCCCAAAATATAAACACCGATATATACATCCACACCTTGTTATTCTCACAAATCCAGCAACATGCAGTTTCAATATGAAACCATTCTTAAGACAAGGGAATTCTTGAGAAAACAGAAGCATCCCTTTTGACTTTTAAAAGAAACACGGGAAATTCTAGGTTTTATGCATCTAGGTTTTAACAAAACACCAACTAACTACTTGATTCCAGGAAGGCCTCACTGCACCATTTTTGGCAATTGCCAAAAGGCTGAAAATAACCTTTATGTTCCCTGCCCTCAGAGAGCCCCCTGTACTTTCTCCTAATTGTTTCTCAACATGGTAAGAAACTAAAATAGCCCCCCTCCATTAAAGAGCCCCAAGGCCCTCCTCTGCATACATACTGGATCCTTCCAGAACAGCAAGGAACACAATTAACTCACACCACACACTGATCATCACCCAGCAGCCCAGAGCAGGGGACAGTCAACTTCTCATGGAGGCAGGGGCGTGGCGCAGCCAGTCACCAGAAAACAGCTCACGTTCAGAATTAAGACGTAACAGTAACCACGTTCCCGTGAGCTACGGAGAAACACCCAGACCTGGCCACAGGAATAAGCAGACAGTGTTACGTCTGAGGAACCAACAGCAGGGACCCAACTTGTGGTTGTGGGATGGTTTTGTTGTGCTTCTGTTCACTTTCTGGGGGGAAAAAAAGGCAGATTCTCTTGTACTTCTAACCAGTACAAAAGCCCCACGCCTGTGAGTTAATAAGCAAACGCATTTAAGTCCCTTGGTGCAAAGGGGCCATTTCAATGGGCTAGAAGTGCATCCCTATCAATTCTGAGCAGCGGTGAAGGAAAAAGCCAGAGTCTGTGATGAACAGTGTCATGGACCTGGGCGCTTCCCAGACCCCAGAGGAGGCAAGCAGCAGACGTCTCCGTGAGAAAGCTCATGAAGGTGAAAAAGTAACAGGAGGGCAGCGCAAATCATGAAGAAATGGACTCTGAAACTCCACCTTCTACTCTGTGCAGGGGCTTTACTGAAAAATCATCCATTATTTTTTAATGTTTTAGGTAAGTCTTTGGGGAAGAAATTTACATAAATAACATCACATCTGAAATATCAAATGCAGATTTATTTACTATAGAACGGTGTAAAGCTAAGAGGCACTGGTTTAAAACGAAATTAAATTCAGAACAACAGATGTTTATGACTATTTTTCCATGCATGGACAACTGCATTCATTAAGTGGGTTTTAGACAAAGACAGTATTACAAATATAGTCTTATTCTATTGATGCTAACCTCACTGCCTCAAAGCCAAGTGATAGACATGTTGAGACTTTATGGGATTTTCTCTCTTGGTAACTGGTGAGTAAATGAGCTAGTAGGTGACAGAGCGTATTAGACACACCCTCCAAAGCTACGTTTAATTGTTTCAATCAAATAACACATAGATACCTATAGTGTGATGTGCGAAAGGAGTGACATTCCAACCTAAGGCAGTTTCCCTCTTCAGGGGAAACACACCTCCACTGAATTCTGGCATCCAGACGAGAACACCGCCAGTGCCACTACTTACAGGGTACACACAGGGAGCAAGACACAGCGTCGAGTGATCTACATAAGGCTATGGACCTTACTGTATCTAGCAAACCTTCAGAACAGGTATGGGGCTCACAGAGGAGGAAACCACTTCCCAAAAGGAAGTCCCCAGGAAGTCTTTGGGGATCCAAAGCAGGTCCAGCTGAATCCAAGGGGTGAGCTCCTCAGAGGGCCTTGACCCTTCCACAGAGTGTTTGCTTCTTTGTGACTAGTCTTTGCAGAGGGCTCTGTGCGAGCATCCTCAAGACCCCACTTAGATTAAAATACCAAAGTGGGCAAGAGGACTAACACTCTCATCATTCCTGGCACCGAGACGTGTTTGCTTTGTAAGTTTTTACTGTACATTTCATCCCAAGGACAAGAGCACAGATACCAATCTAGACCCTCGGAAAACACCAAGTCACAGCACAAAGGAAAGCTGAAGTTAGAGCAGACTGATGAAAATGACGCCTCCCAAAGGAAGTCGAAGGACGAGGAAGCCAGTCAGTCCCGGCCACAGAGTCAACCCAACTCACACACCAGCTGTTGATCCATGCAGCAACCAATGTTCTAACAAAATATTTCCAACTGGCTGTTGGACTCAACTGATACAGTAAGAAAACCACCAAGCACCCAAGTGCCTTTAACCCTGCAGGGCAGACCCCCGCACACCAGCTGAAGGTGCGGGGCTTCCTGTTCCTGTTCTCCAAACCACCATCCATCCAAAAGAATGGCTCCTGAGAATCACGTGTTTCCCAGGGCATTCCAAATCACACCAGGGGCACTAACGTCTAGCTACAGATATGGCCAAGAGTCCAGGATGACAATTTAACCTAACATTTCTAAATATTCAATAAGACCAGGAATTTCATGGATCCCTCAAATCCATGGTTTGTTCTGAGAGCCAACAAGTTCTTTTTGCCAAGTCATGAACAAAATGCAAACACTATTTCTTCTATTTACATAGTCATTTTTATTTCGATGATATACAGTACAAAAGTCTCAAACGATGATGTAAGTTCTTTTTAAATACATCACTGAAATTCATACTCTGTGTGGAAAAAAAATTCCACTAACTGGATCTAGATGTCAGTATTATTCATATAGTAGTAGATACACAAAGAATAAAAATTAACTACTATGATTTTATTCCTGGCCAATTTTGAAATGCAGTATTAGAAATCATAAATATATAAGTGCAACATACAACAGGAAGATCTGTAACAAGACTCACTGTCAAAGAGGCAGGAGAATCCTCTCACCTACATTTAACTTCACAGAGTTCAACTGACAAAGACTTGTTTTTAAGCATACATAATAATACTGGCAACAAAAAAAGGGCCCAGTAAAACTCACAAAAAATGAACTCTCAGGGGCTGGGGTTGTGGCTCAGTGGTACAGCGCTTGCCTAGCACATGTGAGGCACTGGGTCAATCCTCAGCACCACATAAAAACAAATAAATAAAATGAAGGTATGTGTGCATGTATAACTAAAAAAAATTTATTTTAAAAAATGAAATCTCAACATCATACAAAATTATCCCACAGTTATATGCATTAGGTAAACATCATTTATGCTACTTCCTTGAAAGAAGGAATACTCTATTTTAAGGGGGAAAAAAAAAATCCCACAAGGATGGTTATGAAATGAAACTCCGCCCCTTATCTGGTGCCCTTTACTTCACTTCCAGGCTTCACCCTGCAATCCTGACTCTCGTGGTTTTTTCCCAGAATGGGCTGTTCCATTTGCTAACGCATTTGTTCTCTGTGTATGGCATAAATTTTAAAATTCAACTTGACCCAAGGGTTAGACTCCATGCTGTCAGATCCCCAATTTAAAATTTAATGGAAATTTCACGTCTTAAGTGAGAAAATGTTTTAAATTATTTGAGGATAGTTTTCTGAACTCAGATACAGTATAATTGAGCATGATTTTTAAAAGTACATTAAATTCAGGCAATTGTGGTGACCCAACAAATATGTATGCTACCTAAAAATCGATGTGACTTGGATTTATCTCACAGAATCAGAGAATATGATGATGGGCCTGGCATAAATCTCTTGCCATATAAAAATCCAGGGTTGCACACATTCCAACACAAACACGCAGATTCTTCTGCAACGCACAGCACCGTCCCTGAACTTCATCTGCTCTCCCTACAGTAACTAGATGAAGGTTCCCAACGCACTTCATGACAAACCTCAGCCGCAGACGCAGGCATTTAATACCTGCTTGTGTTTTACGTGGGCAAATTCGTTTTCTAGTGGAACATTTTGATATTAAAGACTACAGAAGTTTAAAACAATATTTTATTATTCTAGGATCATTTTAATCTTCACTGTACTTCTCAGAAGCCTGAAAGCTCAGAATACAATTAGTGTGTCAACACCCAAAGCAGCAAGACTAAGTCACTCACCCCACATCAGGCCTGCTACTGCATCTCATATGGAGCAGGTAACGAGAGCAGAGCAAGATGGATTATCTTCCAGCAACCGAGATGTGGAGGTGGCATATACTTTAAATTATAATGTCCTCAAATTCTTAAAAAAACCTTTAGTAGAAAAGTGTGTATTCCCCCATGAGATTTCTCCTCTTATTCAGCCTTAGTAAGAAATAAAAAAGCCAAGAGTAGCAAATAAAAATACTAAAAGCAAAGCAAAATTCATTTTGCATTTATCTGCATTTCTTATTCTGCATACACTAAAGCCACTATACCATACACTACCTATCAAACTACTATGCTTTAATAATCCTTTAAAGGTACGAGAGGAGCTATTCAGGTGATTCCAACACAAAACGTGTGCAACGGGAGTTGAGGATTTTTTTTTATATGTTGAGTTTTCATATGTGAACATTTGCTTTCAATTTATTATTCTGCTATGATTCATGGGAGGCGATGTCTGGGAGTAAAAGTTCACAGTAGTAAAAAAAAAGTTCAATAAATAAAATCACGATGATAATCTTTTCTCAGAGCTCGATTTGGATTTCATTAGTCTCCACTTAGCCATGAAGAGATATGAGATAATGTGGAGAAAAATAGTTCATTCAGAACACAGATCTCTCTTAACGAGATTCTTTATATAAATAATGACTTCTTTAGGTATGTCTTTCTTCATGGTTCATTTCTCGGTTGCCTCCCTTAAAGGAGAACGGCTTTATGAAAAGCAATGTCGTCTACGAAAAGGAATCTTATTTCAGGCAAGATAAATTTGGCTGTGTTTTTCTCTAAAACCTTTCTTTTTTTTTTAATTTGGCCCATTTTGAAAGCTAACACTGTTTACTTATAAGCCTTTCTGTGATTGGAAGATGTTACTAGACCTATCTTCAATCTATGGAAGATTTTAGAATATTACATGAGCGAAGATATCTGAAAGCAAATTGTCTGAATGCATTACCATGGAAGAGAATGAATTACAGATGTAATTCATCTGTCACAAACAGATCCTAAGCACTGACTGTGTCTGTATTTGTGCAGAAAATTGGAAATGACAGTTTTCCCAGCTTTCCCAACTTTAATTTTCCTGTTTTACTCCATGTAATTTACTGTTGACTGTTAGCTACAGATGCTTTCTCCTTACTTGGGAAAAGCCTGGACTTAAGCACAAATGTGTCTGTAATCCGGAAGCCTCCACACCAGGTCTGGATCTTATGCAGAGAGAGAGATTCTAACCTAAGACGCTGGAGTCCTACAGGCCCTGGGGAGTCCAGGGTCTTGGATCTTAATCGTCGAGCCTCAAACTCACATTAACATCTACTAAAATATAAAGGGTGTTAAATAACCCCAAGGAGCTTCAGAAGAATTCTGCTGGACCCAAAGCTGTGATCTAGCTTGAAATGTAGGTGGTTCCCAACTGACCGCTGACCACCAGGGACAGCTGCCTCCTGTGGGGAGGGGACTTCTCTTAGTGGGGATTCCCTCCAGATCTTCCAGCCCCAGTTGTGGTCTCAGAATTAGCAGTTGGGAGACGGAAGGAAGAGAATGAACGGAAAGATAAATCACCAGAGCTACAGCTCCCTCCCCTCCTCAATTCCTCTTTGGGGGACACACACACTCCTGCCCGGAAGCTTTGGGTCCTCTGTCACCCCTACTTCCTGACCCCCCGGGTTCCCTGAGGGGAGCCTGTGGTTTTTTTTTTAAATATTTTTTAGTTGTCAATGGACCTTTATTTATTTATATGTGGTGCTGAGAATCGAACACAGTGCCTCACGCATGCTAGGCAAGCGCTCTACCACTGAGCCCCAGCCCAGCCCGAGCCTGTGTTTTGATGTCTGCCCCTCCCAAGGCTGACACAGGAACCACTTGCATTGGTCTTCCAACTGTTGGACACTCACCTCGTTGCCTCCCAAATGTCCTCTGCTCTCCCATCTGAGTCGCTTAGTGAGCCCCTCACTACTTCTGTGACAAGATGGCCAGAAAGGGGGAAAACTGCACTGGACATCTCCACCCTCCGCCTGTTTTCCCACAGCTGTGAGTGACGCAGCCACAGCCCCTCCCTCCCCCTGCTAGCTCTGGTCTGCCCAGCCCTGAACGGGGAAGGCCAGCAGCAGGGAGCATGAGCCACCCAGAGCTGACACTGGAGAACCCCCACACTGAGCTGCCGACAGTGTCCCCAGAGTTGGAGATGGCCACCTCCCTACCTGGGCCCAGGTGCATCTCTGAACCCAAACTGAAACTTCATACAGTGCTCTCCCACAGCAACACTCCGGCGAGGGCATCTGGGGCCTGTGACAAAAAGGACTAAGTGTGTGACAGCTGTGGCTCTCCCCAGGCGTCTCTGGAGCCTCCTGAGTTTTGCAGTAAGGAGAGTTTTCAGAGCTCCTTGTGCCGGACCGTGACCCAAGCATCCTCTGGTCACGATGGCTTCTGTGCCGTGGCCTGATGATGTGACCACACTGCCCCTGTGGGAAGGGCCTTCTAAAGCGCTTAAAACTGTGGAACTTGTTTGTATACAAGGAAGGGCAGCTATCCAGATGGAACAGTGGCTCCTTATCTCAGATGCTTCACTGAGGACCTTTCCCTATGTGGCCACGTATTTTACAAGAGATCCATAATCTCTGAAAGCTGGTCCCTGCCTTCCAGTTCCTGTATTCACTTGTTGATTCGTTTGTTGACTTAAAGTATAATTGCTTCTAAGTACTTACTGCTGGAGGCCCCGGGCTGTCAACTTGCCTTGAATATTCATTTTTACTCCTAATCTGCTGTGTGATTTTCCTGGATGCCTTAGAAGATGCATGTGAAACTTTAAAGCAGGGCTCCACAGGGAGCAGGGAAGGGATACAGGTGGAGGCTTCTAGTTCCCATCTCACTGGCGAACAGAGCCCTGCCCAGCCTCCCTGCATGTCACCCACCCATCCATAAAATGGGAGCAGCGTCAGCCACAGAGTCCAAGGACTGACTCTCACCAAACAGCAAGAGTGCGGAACATGGCAGCCACATGCAGCAGCTTCCCAGTAAATATTACGTCATTTTAATATTTTATTCTATATAGAAGAATATTTTATGGAGGGAGCAAAACAGAACCACAGTAAGCACAGAAGCTTCTGTCATATGCCATCAGCTGGGACCCACTGTTAGGGCAGGCATGCCTGGGTACTCAAGTCGCAAATGTGTAACTAAATATCCAAGTAGGCACAGCCACAGGAAGGTAAAGATGAAGCTGTTTTGTTCTGGATGTAAGTAAAGGTCCATCCATTCGAGATATGCCAGGGTGGCCTGACCCCAGCCGGACGGGCAGTGAGGACAAAACACAAGGTTCTCCTGAGAAACCGCTTCCCTCCATCTGCTCCCCTGCCTTGCTGCTTTCCAGGGAGGGTTATTTGATTCTAGAAGCTTTCTGGTGGAAAACACCTCTAACTCTTACCCCAGTGACTGGCCCCCAAACATCCTTTCATCTTACCCACCAGAGGCCTCATTTCAATGGAGGCAACCCTAAGACTACTGCTCCCTGCAAGCCCCAGCCCACAAGAGGCCAGGACAAACCACCGAGTGAAGCTCCGAGGACCTTTGGGAAAGGTCCCCCTTGCTCTTTCCTGTTCTCTAGGACAAGGATATGAGGGCTGGGGCTGCAGCAGCCATCTCACAGTTTTAAAGCCTAAATCTGGAAGTCAAGTGCTCCTGAGAACTAAGGGTGAAGGAACCCGAGTTCTAATGACCACTGCAGTCACCAAACAGGCCTAGACAATGACTCTAGACCCCTCATTTGTTTATGATGAATGCTGGGGGTGGGGAGTATCTTTCCTACTCAGTCCTGAATCTAATGCTTTATAAACAACATGTTTAAATCAATTCTGTGTGACTCTGGAGAGGAAAATAAAGAGCTCACAACCAACAGTTCTGAGACTAGAAGCTAGGAAGCTGGAGAGATCTCACAAATAACAAAAGAAGAACAGAGGCTAAAGATGGACAAGGTCCAAAGACATCCAGGGGACAGCCTTGTCCATCAAACTGTAAGGGATAAGGCAGCTGCACAGCTTAATAACCGCCAGTGATTTTCAAACCACAAACTCGTGTACCATAGAAAACAAGAAATGAAATTTTATCTCAGAAGGAAACTCTTTCAAGACTACTTCAGAAGGATAAGGACGATGCTATACGTAAATGTGCCCTGGATGATAGCTGTGTAAGAAACATAATATTTGGTAAAATTTTATAGTAGTTTAGTGTATCCTGAGTATTAGAATACGAAATCCTTGCTATAATTAATCTCATTTACAACGAAGTTCACAGAGAAATCATCACTCTAATAACATCTTACTCTTCAAATAAATAAGTATTTCTATCAAGTTTTCTGCATGCTAACAATTCTCACTAGGGCTAAGTCACCTATTTAGTTAATTTTTGGCCTACCTATCAACATAAGAAATTATTCCCCTATCTAAAAACACTCTTTTTGTAAGAAAATAAGCAGCTTTGTCTAAGTCTATGGGAAGGCGGAGACACCACTCAGCATGAAAGGTAACGGATTAACAACGCTAAGGGCCGCAATCCTCTACTTATCCTTGGCAAGGAAAATGACAGGATCAGCTTCCAGACAAGTGCCTGTGCTGGGTCTCAGAAACACTCAGTGTCTCACCTCTAGCCTGGACCGGCCATGGGAGCCATGCTGCTCACTGCACGGACCCTCCTAGCAGCAGCCTGGCTGTGGGACTGCTGGAGCTCTTCCTGGGATTGTTCTGGGCCTGTTCTGAGCTCTTCCTGGGGCTGCTCTGGGCCTGTTCTGAGCTCTTCCTGGGGCTGTTCTGAGCTCTTCCATGGTAGCAGACCCTAAGCAGTTTTAGACGTGTGCGAACCCCCAGCACTAACCACTCAAGTCCTACTATTAACCGGAGCCTAACTGCTCAAGTCCTGCGCTGCCTTGGGCTGGAACAGCTGTTAGTACGTCACACACTAAAGCAAGATTTAAGGAGAAAAAGTGAAGCAGAGGCCACCTACCAGAATCTCAGGTAGCAGGCTGAACTGCGGGTCTACACCTGGTCCTCACATAGTGCCATTCAAAACACATCTTGAGATTTGTGTAAAGACATCCATTCACTTGGAAATTTTTCTCAAAGACTTTCTCACTATAAGAACATAAGACAGCAAATGAACAGGCCTGGGTCTACTGAAGCAGCTGCGGCTACCGAGGACCCGGCTAGGAAGGTCCCCATCGTAGCCCACGGCGCTGCGGCACATGAGCAGGCTCTTCAGAGGCACGAGGTTTCTGCTGAGCGAGTGTGAGCGGCACTTGTGCACCAAGCACCAGGGTGCACACCATGCCTCCTGGTGAGCTCATGTCCAAAGACATGGGGGACAAGGAACTGCGTGTCAACCGTCACCGAGAGGCACACCAAACGAGTGCTCACAGAGCTGCGTGGAGCTATGAGAAAAGCTTTAAGGTCATGTGGAGATGTCACTGGCCAAAACCACCAACACGGAATGCTCAGTAACAGCCATTCCAATTAGGCACCTACTGGATGAACACTTTAATTCAAAAGAGGATGTTGTATCTGGAACTCCCTGCTACCCTTCTGTCAAGGTCACTGATGAAATTTGTTTCACCAATATAAAAAGATCACGTTGGTGGCTCAGCAACAGCAGCAGCACGGGCAGTCTCTGGGTCGAGAGAACCTTGGCGATGCCAAGAGTTAACCAAGAACGCCTCTGGAACCACCTTCTCACCTCCAGATATGACATCTAGTCCACACGTGGCACCAGAGACCAGGTTCACCTGCCCATGCTGAGCTGCTCCTGCACTTGTGAGCCCCAAAGCCCCATTTCTAGGCTTCCTATGTTGTGCTACGCCAATGCTCGGATCCTGTATGCCGCCATGCAGTAGCCTCTGATGTCTGCTGTGTCTACAACAGCTCATCAGGGGAGGGAGATAAGGAGACAGACGGATGGACAGATAGATCAATCAACTGATCTCATCAGGGGAGACAGACATACACATACACACACACACACACACACACACACACATATGGACGTGTAATCACTAAGTGAAAGTTTAATTATCTTAAATGAAATTGTTGAGTTTGATAAGAGAATAAGTTACTGAAGTATCAAAGGAAAATGAGTTTTGCCAGATTTTTTTGAAGACAGATAGTTAAACATAAACGTTTATTCTCCCTCCCTCCCAGCACCTAAAAAGTGAATGGATACTTGAAAAAGAATAATTCACTCAACAATAAGTCCATTTTTTGTCAATCATATTATAAAAGTTTAATTTTCAAGAATATAAAAAATTCAGCATCTCATTAAAAAACATCCTGTAGGCTCTCTTTACACATGCTCCCTAACTTTGAAAGGTCATGACTGAAGATCATGAAGATCATGACTGAAGAAAACAGGTAGCTCAGAATGTTATTATCTAAAACACTGTTCCTTATATATAATGCCCTTCTAAGGACAGTCTGTACAACTGGCTTTTTTTATTCTTCTTTTTTCTCTCGTTACTCGTTTCGTAAGCCATGGCGGGACAAGTCCTCATCGGCATAAAATACTACACATTTCAAATGTCCTAGATTTCTGAAGTAAAACCCCCAAACCTACAGCATGTAAACATGTCACACCTCAGATGGAATGTGCTTTTCAGCCCTGTGATTCAGAACTCCACGTGTAAAAGTAAAACTAATGAGAGAAATTTAGTGCTTAAAGTACTAACTGGTAAACCTGACTCATTACAACCTTTGCTCACGTTATTCTGCTACATCATTATATACACATATATATATTCCTCATTACCACGTGTGACCATTTTACTTAGCAACACCTTTATTGTTACAGATTTCTACATTTTCTCTGTTGTATATTTAATCTGTTATTTTTCTTTGCAACTTAAATTCACCAGAATTCAACTGAAATACCATCAGCTAACTTTCTTCCTGTCATCTTTAGTAACGTGCCAAATGATTTCTTTTAGATAAATAAATACTTTTTTGTTCCGTTTGACTTGTGTTTTTTCACGAAGCGAATTCTCCTACTGAGAAGTCAGCCGGGAGCCTGGCCAAAGTCTGCAACGGCACAGCTGAAGGGAACAGCCATTTCACAGGGTCCTCTCAGAGTATTTGGTTTGCTTTCCTAACTTTCTAAAAATAGCAGATGACACAGGCCACCTCCATCTCGTGGCTCAAGAACTCGAAGAGGCCGGACTACAGATTGCAGGAACACACAGGACACATTTTGCTGAAGAAGTCAGGATATTAGGAGCTTTCTAAATTCCTTGTGTTCACCGAGACAATGAAAGCCATCTAGCGGTTACTGGCACAGAACCCGCACCAGGCTCCCAAATTTCAGAAACTTCAAACATGAGTCACAGTTACTTAAACTGTTTTAAAATATGTTTTTGATCTATTTTAGCCACAAAACTGAAGATAGGGAGGCTACCATCTAAAAGGTAGAATTTTCAACACCGTATAAAAAAAAAAATCACACCATGCATCAGTTATAATATATATGTGAGGCATGGTCTTTCAAGCATGAACTGCATATGCAAAATCATTCTAGTTCATTCTTAACATAGTTACGGTACAAACATTTAAGGAGCTACTGTCCTGATTATGAAGCTCCACCATAAATAAATGTATGTTTATTCTTCTCTTATTCAAACCCAAAATATTTTACCAAGTTTTAGAAACCATAAACTTCAGTTTGTCTTAGAGAAAAAGAACAAAATTTACAGTGATTAGCTGCTACAGTGAATTCATGTCATCAATAAAGTTAAAATCTTGAAACTGCCTGTCAGTTAACAGAGCCCCTGATGTGGCAGTTGGATCCCGTCAGCCACACAGCCTGTCATTGAGCAATGCCGCTGCTCAGCTCAAAGGGGAACTGTTCTGTGGCCACAAGTGAGCAGCAACTACAAAAATATTTTCAGATGGAAAAATAGCAACTGAATATCAATGTTTCACAATGTTTCCAGACGCTGTGGAGGCAGGTCTTCTGCGAAACCACTCAATGTCACAGCCAAATTTAACGTCCTTCCCTTTGAAGCTACGAATGCACCATCAACCGTCTATAGGATTAAAGACTGGATTTACCAGTAATTGGGTCAAAACAGGGTCACTTATGGACCAGCTGGTTACCAAGAAGAGCAATTAGCCCTTTGGCCCTCATTTTATGGGTCCCCATCTCTAATTACACCTGAATTCGGCCACCATGAATTTAGGAATGGGTAAATGGTGTTCACAAAGGTACAACCACTGTGCCCTTCATCCATGTCTTTCAAAGGAAAGGGGGGAAGGCCCTGGAGTAATTCACAACTTCTGCTTATTGATCTCAGGGATCTGACATTAATAACAACCTAACGTCTCAAGATATTTCTGTGGCTGTTAACGTCTCCATTTCACCCTACTCTGAAGATGATATCCTTGGAATCTTTGGCAAAAACTTTAGCAGAGTAAGCAGCCCAAAGTGGATCAAGAAGCAGTTGACTGAAACAGTTAACTCATAACTCACTCTGATATCATTTTTAAAAGTATCATTAAAGCACCATTTGTTTTTAAAAGATCTTTGAGACTTTCACATCTGTATATAAGTAGATCTGAGAGTGATCCCCTCCTCGAATGTTTAATGAAATTACCCAATGTTGGCATTCAAAAACAATTTGATTAAATAGGTTGCGAGTACGAAGAACACATTTCCAGTCTTGATCTCGCATGTCAAAATGAAGACATGTATGGTACCTTTTATAAGACACATTTTCAAATCTGACACTTGGATTGCAGATCCAATGACATTTTTGAATGTCAAGAAACGCTTAAGTAAATCTTTTAGTATTCCAAGGCCCACGAAAGCTGACTTTTAACATTTCTGGCTGAGTCTGTTACAAATAAAAATTAATCAGGATCTAATACAAAATCAACTGCTAAGTTCCTTCAAACTAGAATTTTTGAGGCTGAAAAAGAATCCCATGAATGATTGTACTTGTGAGTTTCTACTTATCAATAAAATTCATATTCAACAAAGCCTGTGCCAACAACAAGGTACTATGGCAAAAGTTCTGGATCTCACTTCTAGTTCTATTTTCCACAAAACTCAATGCTTCTGCCCTTAAAATAATATGCCCATAAAATAAAAAGAGAATCCAAATTTTCAAAATAGTAAAGAAGTTAAAAAAAAAATGACTATGTACTGATTTAAAATCTACCATTCTTTGACCACAGGGCAGCTCCTGTGCCAACATGAGCAGATCATGTGCATTCAGCTCTTGTCAGGCCTCACGTATATAAGGCACACGAATGCCAAACACACATCTCCACATTCACCCTCCAGAACCGACACTGATGCCGCTACTAGGAAGTAAAACATACATCAACACTTTCTGCTCCAGAAAAAGTCATGGAGCTCAAGGACCGATTAAAAAAAAAAAAAAAAAAAAAAAAAAAAAAAGTAGTTATTTACAACAGAGTTGGCCAGACAAAGTTTGGCACAAAAACGTGGCAGACCCTTTGACACCGAATTTCCAATCTGCTTTTAGCAAAGTTGTCTGGTGCTATCACATTTATTAACCAAGTTCCCAGCCCAACATCATCTTAAGAACACACGTAGGACTAGGAACAAAGCAACCCACAATTCCCAAGTCAGAGGACTGCATTCAATCATTGCTTATCCTTAAAATAATAGAATGTTTACTCACTTTCAATGAATCAAAGCAGGCGATTACTCGTCCATTTTCAACTTGGCAGCTTTTCGAAGGATGTGCAAATTTACATTCCGTGTCTGGCCGTGAGCAAGTCCCCCTTTGAAACTCTCTACATACTTCCAGTGTTAGCCATTTTGTGTCCCGAATTGGTGTGACACTAACAGCCATGTTTAGATTGTACAGGTAGTTAAATTTTTCAGTGAAACCAATAAACCCGACCCCCCCGGGAAAAAAAAAAAAGCAACACCCCCCCCAAAAAAATTGAACTGATAAAACTGTAAAATGATGATGAAAATTTCCCCTCCAAAATATTTCCCCCACTCCCTGCTTTTAAAAGTACATGGAAAACTGTGTTGTCAATATCAAGGAAAAGATCTCCCACTAGAACTTCACAGCACGAAACTGTTAATTCAAAGAGGTTTTGGTTTTCAGAGAAATACTAGGATTGTAAGTAGATGAACGTTTAAAAGTAGGGCCTGGAATCAGCCTTGTGCTCTCGGTTACCCCTTCCCAGTGCCAATTTGGAGCCCAGAATGCAAGCATGGAAACGGGGCAGACCCTCTCACACCGGATTTCCAAGCTGCTTTCAGCAAAGGTGTCTGAAAGGGAATCTCCTCACAGCTGAATTTGCAATGGAGTTGGTGGTGCAATCGGTATTGATTAGTTTGGCATAGACAGATGCAGCAGTTTAGAGCAAAATCGAGAAAATGATTTTGTTTTCCTCCTTGATTTCCTGGCAGAAGATATCTTACTTTTTCAGCAAACTTTTCTTTTAAAACTAAAGCAGCCTAGGGCAATGCCAGATACTCAGAGCTTTTCTCTTGATTATAAGTAGAAATGGGGGTGTCTGGGCTAGAGGTGGAGGGTGGATGTGCTGTCGTCACAGTCTAGCTGGCAGCAAGCAAGGCAAAAGCAGAGGCTGCTCTAGAAGCGGTTCCAAGCAGCAGAGACGTCAGGAAAGGCACTTCTTAGTACCAACCTGTAGAAAAAAGAGATAGGTTAAGATTTACTAAGTAGCACTTCACTGCTGTCCTTGCCATGTGACACCAGACTAAGTAATTTTCAAACTCTGCCTCTCTCTCTCTCTCTCTCTCTCACACACACACACACACAAATACTTACAGTGAGGCATATTGCAGCCAGCCATCGTAGATTTATTAAAAAAAGGGGCCGTTTCCCCTTGTGAAGCAATGCATGATAGAGAGATAACCAATCACAGATAGTGTTGCAGCAATATTCTGGGCAGAAAGCCAATAGTGTGGGTTGTCTTATGAAAGGTCGGCCTGTCAGACGTTCATTACTATGCTATAAGCACAGAAAATGTCCATCAGATGTGACTTATTCCACTGCAAGAGGACGAGCATGTGGGTTTTGAATTTACCCAACATGCAGTTAGTGGACTAAACCATGTTAGTTTCAAAACAGCTCCTAACAGGAGCCCCGGCACTTAAAAGATCACCGCCAGGGATCAGAAGGCGAGGTTTAAAAACTGCAGCTCACTTCCCAGCTGCTCTCCTCCGCTCTGCGCAGGGCGGCTGAACAGCCTGCTCCTGCTGTCCTGACACGTGAATAAAAAAGGAAAGGGGTGTTTACAAATGGTACGTTCTCCTGACCTATCCGATTCACTTCCTTCGGAGCCCAGGCCAGCCCCTGCGCCGAAAGCAGCCTCCTACGGTAAAACTATTCCATTCAGCCCGCAGACACTTCGTCAATATATCACAGGAGGCGAGATAGGAACAAAAGCACCCTTTATTCCAACATTTTTAAAGCAGAAGCTGAGGTCATGTGGCCAAAAGAAGGAGCGTAGTGTTGTCAGCGCGTCTGGCAGATCCCAAGTCAACTCAGGGGAGAAAGCGATTCCATCGCAGAGACACTAAATACCAGGAGTGTGCTCCCAGTGGGCGGCCAGCACAGGGCACCGAGGAGGGGCCGGCCTGTGCCCAGGGTGGGCACCCAAGACCACGCCTCAGACGAGGGCACTGATGCCTGACAACTTACTTTCTATTGCAATCAGGATGGAGAACTTTCAGAAAATTTTTACTAGTTCGAGAAATCAAAGCATACATTCTTTTTTGCTTTTCAATGTTGCTAATGCAGAAAATCAGGCTTTAGAAACTAAGTCTCACATCTCAAACAGGCACTTCGTGGGCCAAAAATGGCAGACTGGTATATTTTCTATATTTATAATTGGGGGAATTAGAAAACAAAATGTAGAATACAAATAGACACTGAAACTATGAATATCTACTAAACTTAAATTTTTTTCTTTTCAGATTAATACTTCGGCTCTTAACAGTAACTTTAAAAAAATTTTTTGAACCTACTTTCCCAAACTATTTGGAAAACACTGTAGCAAGACCAAAACATTTTTTCTCTTTTCCTTTTCCACGTTTTTATTGGTGCATTACAGTTATACATAACGGGTTGTTGTGACATGTGTACACACACAAATATAACAATACAATTTGGCCAATATCATCCCCCAGTATTTCCCCTTCCCCTCAACTATGACTTTTGAGAGGGACATTGGAACCAACTCATCCAAGTATTCAAGAAATATGTTTGTTTTCAGAAACGTTTTCAGGTCCTAATGCCTGGTGCTATACAATCCAGGTTAGTTCCAGTCAAAAGCCCTAAGCTGTGTCTGCCTTCCTGAATCTTTGCTCTGCATTTGGTATTACTCAATGACCTGGTAGATTAAATGATCAATTACTACATTAGGACCAAGATCACTTGCAGGGCATGAAAATACACATACATACATACACATAAATATAAACATACACAAATATGAAAACACTCACATTCTTAAAAACACAGACACAGGCTAGGAGCGGTGGCGTACTGTGATAGTGGCTTGGGAAGCTGAGGCAGGAGGTTCATAAGTTCAAAGCCAGCCTCAGCAACTTAGTGAGGCCCTAAGCAACTCCGTGAGACCCCGTCTCTAAATGAAATACAAATATGGGCTGGGGATGTGGCTCAGTGGTTGAATGTCCCTGGGTTCGATCCCTGGTATCAAAAAAATCAAAAGACCCATAGATTCACCTTTATAAATTATTAGGTTCCAGGGTCACTTAGACCCTCCCATTGTCTAGGATTCTCCCCCAGGCCTTGGACAGTTTCTCATTCCAAACAGCAACTTCTCTAAATTTCCTTCACGCCCAAGGCCCTCTCCCTGTTTTTCTTACTATCATGGCAAATGAGCTCACATATCAGAAGATACTCAGGGCCAAATCGCGGCCACTGGCTGAGCGTGGATTCTCACCTCTCTGACCTGCTGCTCACCTGACTTTAAACACCAGCGCTCTCCCCTCCGCCCAGGTCAGCTGGCTGGTTCCTTCTCCAGAATGCCTCCCTCCTATGCACACAGCAGCTCTCAGGCGGCTCCTTCTCCTCTTCTGGGAACCTGTCCACTGCACCCTGCCATCCCCAGATGTCGGAAGTGTCTTTCTGCTCCGTCCTCTCCCATTCGCCTGGGTCTGACTTCCACACCCATCACTTCACTGCTCAGCAAGGCCAACATCCAGAGGTGAGCCCCTGTCTTTCCAGAACCTCTAAGGCCAC
Organism: Xerus rutilus; assembly: GCA_028644305.1. NCBI lineage: Eukaryota > Metazoa > Chordata > Mammalia > Rodentia > Sciuridae > Xerus > Xerus rutilus. The sequence continues at coordinate 1,939,607 of CM053409.1, read as the reverse complement.
CGTTGCCACGGCTTGTCCCAAACCTTTCCCTTGCATGGGCTGTCGCTCCTGGGCTGCACCCTCTTCTCCCAGAGAGCAGCAGAGCTGCCTGCCGTGCTCTCCTGTGGCTTCACACAGTTCTGCCCCCTGCAACTTGGCAAACCCCTTCCCCTTGCTTAAACTGCTCTCAGGTCCCACCAGGCCAGAAGGCCGGGCCCCTGTACTAAACATTACTGTGCTCAGAACCCAGGCCTCCTTCTACATGCCCTTGAAAATGATCAAGTCCCTGACCACAGGATGAAGTCGCTCCCCAAATCCTGAAACACAACAGGTAAATGAGGTTCAAACACATCTGGTCAATGAAGCTCACTCACGCTAACAGGAATAAGCATGAACACGAGGGTGTGTCCCCAGTTCTGAGGAAATTTTCCATCATGATCTATGAGGTCCAAACAACGTGAGCAAAGACAGTGGTACCATTAGAGAGACCTGTATAGCTGCGCGGTGGTCAGATGAAACACAGCAGCAAAGCTACCTTCAGTACATTGTTTTCCTTTCTGCCATGTGACAGGCTACCTGAGGCTGTGGCTCAGCACAAAGCCTACTTTAGTTACTATAATGCTTACAAAGTAGTGTTTTGGTTACTTTTATTCTATGTAGCAGAAGAACTGTATTTTAAAAAGTGCTTTTGAAAGCATTATAGACATGTATTTGTAAGTTCATCACATACTATTTAACTGTAAAAAGGAAGGATATAAGTATAGATGAGAATCAAAATATTTATCATTAGCTGGGCACGGACACTGAGATTAGACAGTGTCTGTTAATTAGATTAGACAGTGACCCCTCCGTGTTACCAGTCTAACTGGACCCCATGCTGAGGTGCGAGCCCTGGATGTAGGGCACTTTGCATATAAAATTCAGATTATATCCTATGAACTGATCTGACTGAACTGCTGATATCAGATTATTATCTTATATTCTTTCTCTTATTAAAAAAAAAAAACTTCAGGGAAGACTCGAAATCAGCATTAACCGTTTTAATGTAAATTAAGATTTCACAGAATTTAGACCAATACTGAATTCTCAAAACATTCCTTCAACTAGTAATGAGTTGTTGTTCCACAGACATAGATGTTTAAAACCGTGTGGATAATATCCGGATTGTGACAATTCTTACAAATCTCTTTTCCCTAAAACTAAGTTTTATTTTTAATAATTATTAAAGGACACTTTTCTCCCTTACAGATATTTATTAATAGGTAAGTTTATGGCCTGTACTTTAACGTATTATAATGAACATCCCCAGTCACAGAGAGACTGCTGGAGAAAGTTAAGTTTGGCAGTGAGAATCAAACCTTCTGAAACCTGATTCGCAAGCCCTCCTAGCCCACCCATCAAACCCCACTTTCTCGCGGTGCTCACCCTGTGACATCGTCGACAAGTGCGTGTGTTCTGCGCAGGAACAAAGAACTAGTGTCTTCTTGAGAAGTCGTGCGCCTGTTCTTTAGGATAGGTGTAAGGGTGAGACGGGAACAAGAAAAGGAGACGATGGGGATGGTGACAAACAGCTCAAGGGTTAAGTAAAAGGGCAAAGAAAACCACAGGGACTCCCAGAGAGTTACGTGGTAGCCAGTGAGGTGTCCTGAGGGCCCTGAGTGGCAGGCTGGGCGGCCTGAGGCCAGTGCCTTCCAGGCCCAGCACAAACCACGGCAGGAGAAGAGGGCTTGGCTCTGGGAAGGAAATTCCACTTCCCAGAACAGGGTGTCCTCGTGAGCGTGGTCGGATGTCTCAGTCACGTCTACTGATGGCTCCTGTCCTTCCAGGCCAACCGCAGGCAGGGCGGGCGGATGCCGCCCGCGGAGTTCGGGGCAAGCGGGCTGGTCAGGTGCTCTGGACGCCAACACAGGCTGCGTGTGGAGGGGTGACCGAGCAGCACGCCAGCACTTCTGTGACAGCCGTGCTCACTGCGCGTCAATCTAACTGGAAGGTAAGGCGCCTTCACGGAGTAAGGGTGGCAGGGAGCGCAGGGGCCCCGCTGGGTCACTGAAGTCAAGGAGCCCGTAACTGGCAACACAGCATTTCAGCTGAGTCTGCTCACCCAGTGACAGTGCTCAGGGCTGGTCCCAAATATGCACCAAGAGCTCAGGAGGCCAACGCCCAGCTGGGCACTCCCACCACTGTTCCCGCAGAGGTGCTGAGCAGGGTGACCACACGGTCAGTGATGAGATGGGAAAAATTGGTCTGACTGGGTTCAAGTGGCCTTCGGTCGTGCTCAGCCTCTGCGGCAGAGCCGGGGTGGGCGCTGCTCGGCAAGGGGCCAGCGCACTCCCAGGGGTGGCCATGCCCTGGACAGGAGCCCACCAGACGCACCAGCAGGCGGAGACCCGCTCGCAGGGTCTGGGACGGCATCGGCAGGACAGCGTGGAAAACAGCTCAAGTTCAACGAAAAGAATGAAAAGATCAGGCCTGAGGACAGGCGCTGGCAAAACCATGGGGCTGCAGGTGACTGGCATCTGGGACTTAGGGCTAAGAAAGACAGCTCTCCATCACGAGGCCTCGGCAATGGCGCAGAGAGGGCCATCGCGGAGGCGCAGACAAGCTGCTGCCAAGACTGAGAAGGTGCCTTTAGGAACGCAGTCATGTGAGGTGGCAGAGCACTCTTCCAGAGCGCGACCCCCCGCACCGGCCAGGCACCCCCATCATCGGCGGCCTGTAGCTGCTCAGGCGATGCTCACGGTCAGAGTAGGACTCCAGCGGCACCTAACTAGACTCCACTCACATCCGGAAGTGAGGTGTACACTTGAGACAAAAAGAAACACAAAGCTGCTCTCCAGACAGGGATGGGAAGTAAATTCTGAATGATGCCTCCATCACACCAAGGTAATCGCCACAATGGCTGCTGCACGTGGCTCAGGGGGACCCTAGCTTGACCCTCGACAGCCCTTCAGCCAGCCCCTACCACGGGGGTTCTGAGGGTGCCCTCCCATGGGCTTCTCCAGACCCTGTCCATAGGCTCAACCTTCTGTTCCTCCCAACAGCAGCCCAGTCCTGCTGAAAGACAAATGCGTAACATCACACCAACAATGAGCCACAGGAAGAAAAGTCCTCAGAGGACTGTCCTGCTACCTGTCCCTCTCTGCCCTGGCACAGGAGCCCCAGAGCACAGGCAGCTGCTGAGCAAACAACAGTATCTCACCCAGAGAAAGCAAACCCCCCACATTTGGGACGTGAGTGGATGGCTATCCTGGTGTATCTGAAGACTGGATTGTAAGCACCATCTAAGAGGTACAGCGCCTGCACACAGTTTAATTAGCTGGGGATGCCACCTTTATAACCAAGCAAAGCGGCACTGAAAGGCGCTCCCTTGAAAGAGCAGGAGGCATTGAAGTTAAAGCAGAACCACATTTAAATACCTCCTGGATTGTGGAGTTGAAAGAAGACTTTCTTATCCACAGAATAATTCAAAACAGTTTTGTGTGGCTTTGCAAATTTGAAACATTTAAATAATTATCTGAAAATCTCTGACAGAGCCAGTCTTCATTTCTGGCAAAAGAAGGGAACATTTGCATTTTTCTGATGACATTCAAGCAGGCCGTGTTTGAGCACTGCCCTCTAGTCTACACCAAGGAATAACGAGATAGAACTCGGATGCCACTCTCGCGTTCTTTAGGGGAAAACCTTACTCCTCTAATGCTTTATTTACTCTCATATATTACACAAAGACATAATCTTCTTAGCCTCAGGTAGTTGTATCTGATCTTTTCAAAACATGTAATATTTCAGAATGAAAAACAGTCAGAAATCCAAACACAGACGAACACAGAATTAACAAAGCTCTTGCGTGCCCAAGAGCTACATCATAGAAAAGTCAATGTCCCCACCCTGGAAATTTTCAGGGAGAATGGTACACAGAACCAGCCAGATTCCATCAGTATGAAACGAGCCTGTCAAGAGTGAGATCACCCAATGGAATGCCATCTCCACGGTCCTGCTGTCCCCTCACTGTGGCCCTCCCCATCGTGGGCTTGGGCTCTACAGTTTACCTAGATGAGTGCAGTCCCTTGACATCCTGATGAAGGGTGCAAATCTCACTTTTATCATGCACCTTTCTGTCTGCTGAGCAATGTCACCCTGCTTCTCACTGGAGCTGGTGACACTTCTACCAGCCCATCTTAGAATGTGACCCTGAGGCTTCCCTAGTGACACCACCGCAGCTCATGGAAAAGAAGGGCCTGACCAGAAATGAGTGAAGGTTCCTCCATCCACGTGCATCAGTGGAAGCTGCTCCGTTTGGGCCCCTGTGCCTGTCGAGTCCCACCTTCCTTCTCAGACAGAAGTCGCTCTTAGATCCAGTGTCGTGAGGTCATCTCCACTATTAGCCTGTTCCTGTTTTCACTGTGACACTCAAGTGGGCTGAGAGGGACCACGGGACAGCAGCTGGTGTAATGAAGCACACCTGTAGTCTCAGCTAGCAGGGCAGCTGAGGCAGGAGGGTCCCAGGGTTAAGGACAGTCTTGCCTGGGGAACTGAGCTAGACCTTACTCCAAACAAAAATTTAAAAAATGTAAAGGGCTGGGGATGGAGCACCTCTGGGTTCAATCCCAAGTACCAAAATAAATAATAAAATAAACATATGAAGAAATGGCAGGTATAATTTTTAAAACCCACCCAAACTAGAAATTAATCTCTATTAGAATCAGACTGAAGTAACTGCCATACTTACAGGACTTCTAAAAATGTAATGTGACAACCGCTCTCAATACTAAAATCTAAATCTGATTCCAAATCTTGACCTTTAACAAATAGGTTTTAAATCAGAAATTTTAGAAATTCAAGCTCTAACATAGTAAACTCTATCAGGAAGAAGTTACTGGCTTCATTCTATTAAAGATTACTAAAAATAAGTTGCTTAATTATTAATTGTTATGAGAAATGTATAAAAAATTATCATTAAAAGGATCTAAAATAATCATGATGACTACAACCACTTATGAGTGAACGCAGCGTCAAATTACTTACATGCAACCTTAAAGATGAATCAGTAAACTTCTCATGATCCAGCACAATATACAAACATTCCCTCCTTCCCATGTAATCAGTAAAAGCCTCTGTTCTTTCACTAACGTATTTCTTATTGCAAACTTTATAAATACGCAGCCATACAGGTGCTGCATGATCTAGCCGTATTGGGGGGGGGGCATTTCACTGACTTACACATCTGATCTAAAAGACAAATGATCTGTTCAACAAATGATTTCACATACACTTGTAAGAGTATGCCAGTATCAAATGAATTCATTCCAAATAACCAAGTATTACAGTATCAGTTTAACTTGAGCTTTTCTTCAAAATAAATCTCAAATCCACACAAGCTTACAATAATGTTTCTCTGACAGTAAATCAGGTCCCAGGTGCGTTGCCCTGGTCCAGGGGAGTAAGGCATGTCACAAGACAGAGACGTGCACTGACCACTCAGGTTTCTTTCCTCTCATTCTTTGCGGAAGGTTCCACATTAACTCCCATGCTTCACTAGGTCTGGAATGTTTAATAACAACAAATCATGTTATTACTCTACAGTGTAAGTATAAACGTAAAAAACTCTAATGAGCTTTGTCAATAGAAAAACTTTGCTTATATATGTGCTTTTAATAGTATAAATTTGACAGCATAAAGTGTATTCATATATTAACGATGAACTAGAACAACGAACTTCTTTCAAGAAAATATTTACCAATATGCTCTCACCTGCAATGAATGATAATATGCTTTTGTTTTTGTTAAATCTAGGCAGTACTTTGCAAAGACACGATTTTTAAATCTACACTATAAATTTCTCTCATAGGAACATGCAAGAAAGTATGATGTATCTATTTTTTCCCCTTATAAAGGAAACTTAAAACCTCTCTGTATTTTGAAAAATCTTCTCAACTGTGAGTTCATGAGGCAGCTAATCAATGGAAACATTTGTAACATGTTTCCAAACTCCTGTTATTTCAAAGTAAAGCCTTTCCTTGCCAAAACAGTCACAGTATTTGTGTTCTATAATTATTTGCCAAATATCAGAAGCTGGAAGTTCGAATAAATTTTGGGGTTGACAGTATCAAAATGGACGATCCATAGCTTACTGTTATTTTTTCGTATTAATAAAAACACACTGTGTAGTTCCAAGTGTCCGTGGGCAGGCTCTACTCGGAACCTCTGACAGCACGGTGGTGTGATGAAGGGCTGCTTCAACACATTCCCTCCACAAACGAAAGAAAGTAGCCCACGGCCCTCCTACTTCTTTAGATTCTAATTGACTAAAGGAAAAGGCTTCTTACAACAGCTATAGATATGTTACCATCAAACTAGCTAAGGGACAGCAGAACTCTGGCAGGCTCACAGGTGCCCAGACGTATCTTCCCATGTGGTAACTTCCCAAGGCTGGGACTCCAAGGATCTGTACTGGGCCCTTCCCGAAGCGGCCTGCACTTCCAACTAAAAGAACCAAGCCCAGTGGTTGAGTCCCTCTGAGTTCAATCCCTGGTACCAAAAAACAAAAAACAAAAAAAAAAAC